>WBZZ01004870.1:7500-10000 GCA_019918135.1 Paulinella micropora
ACCGGGTGAAGAAAGCTAAAGAAGCTACAGAAGCTAGCTCCGAGCTGTCATACGAAGTCACACCGGAGTCGTTGGTCCGGAACGTTCAAGACAAATACTACGGCGATGGTACTGTGCGGCGGGGCGGCGATTCAGGATTGCAGCCCGGATGGCGTGCTCGGTTCTTTTCCCAGCACATGCTTATCCTGGAAAATCCTAAGCAAGACAGCGACCCCAATGTGGCTAGCCTGTTACCGTTGTCGTCGCTGCGGTCTCAGGACGTCGCTGCTGTCCAGAAATATCGATCTAGACCAAAAAACGTCAAGTTAAGTGAGTCTAACTTCCAGTTGTCGCAATCTGCACCCTGTGTGTTGCAGTCTGATAACTCAAGAGACAAGAATCTCATCGCGTGCAGTTGCTGAAGAGTCTTAACATTTCTAGCTCGATCCGCTGTGATGATAGCCCGCAGTTGTCCTCGAAGTCCAAGAGTGAGAGCAAAAAGCATTCGAAGTGGCAGTCTGATCTGAGGGCTGATGTCTGTGTTCATGATCAGGCATAGGATAGTCCAGACTTAAGTCGTAGCCCACAGTTGTCGTCTGGCTCCTCCAGTGAGAGGAAAAAGCCTTCCAAGTCGAGGCAGTCTGATCTGCGGTCGGATATTCGCATTCAGAGATTAGAGAGCCTAGACTTGTCGCAGCGATCTACTAGCGGCAACGTGGCTCTGCACATTCAAGATAGCCCACAGTTGTCTGAGACGTCGCCGAGCTCTAAGCGCTTCACTTTGCCGATGGAATCGGGGAGACATGTACAGTCCCAAAGCCCGAAGTTGCTGCGGTGGTCTGCGCTCCGGACATCGTTCAGTCCACAGCTATTGCCGCAGTCTATCCAGACTCGGACGAAAAGTCCACAGTTGCGCATGCCACGGTCTGTTCAGACTGAGACGAAAAGTCCACAGTCACATGTTCAGCGGGCTGAGGTCCGCATCAAGATACAAGACCCTAGCCCTGACCACGTCTTAAGGCGGTGCCCCAGCTAAGTACTTGGCAAAGAAACTCGTGCGGTTGGCAAGACCGAACGGTCCACAGAGGCAGGTGCCTTGTGCTTGCCGGGGCAGAGACTAGAAGGCCGGTTGGGGCAGTCTCATTCCAGCGTCTTGATGGACGAGGTCAACTGCGGCTTTTTGCTTGCTCTTATGCCTGATCTCATGATATCGCCGAGCTTTGGGCATGCGCAGTCTCTGCCAACTCTGAGCACATAGGCGGAGCTGGACGAGGGGCAAAGCAGCAACTGGTCCATGCAAACGCAGACAAGACAAACTGTACCCTGGAGGAGCTCGCGCAGAAGATCAAGGCGCAGCTCATGGCCGCCGCCGCTGCCAAGCAAGCCACAACCTAAAGATTTCTAACGACAGTCAAACAGTCAAGTGGGGAAGTTTACCATCTTTGATCTTATTTTTCCATCCACTCTTGAGATATGGGATGCCACTGGAATGTTGTCTATAATGCTGAGTTTGGTTCATATCATTCGTCATATCATATCATTATGTCATATTTTATCATGTCATATGTCATATCATATGTCATATCATATGTCATATCAGAGGTCATATCATATGTCATATCATATGTCATATCAGAGGTGATATCATATGTGATATCATATCATATCATATCATATCATATCATATCATATCATATCTCATATCATATCTCATATCTTATCATATCATATCATATCATATCATATCATATCATATCATATCATATCGTATCGTATCATAGCATAGCATAGCATAGCATATCATAGCATATCATAGCATATCATATCATATTATATCATATCATGTCATATCATGTCGTATCATATCATATCATATCATATCATATCATATCACATCATGTCACATCACATCATATCATATCATATCATATCATATTTCATCCAATTATCCAGGAGTTGCGCCGCACGTCCACACACACACACACACCCACACACACACACACGCACACACGACTGCGTCGCAGCCGGCCGCGCTCTGCACTGTGGCGACCAAACGACTCGGAACCTCCCGTTGTCACTGACAGTCGCCACATACAGCTAGCTTCATGCACCACCTACCCACAGCCTCTGCAAATCCGCCCAACATGAAATTAAATTAGAATCATGCATAGAAGAAATAATGGGTGGGGGCAAATGAGGAAGCCAACGTTCAGTGAGAACTTACAAATTTCTCTCTCTCTCTCTCTCTCTCTCTCTCTCTCTCTCTCTCTCTCTCTCCTCTCTCCTCTCTTTCTCTCTACTCTCTCTCTCTCTCCTCTCCGAAGTTTCTCTCTACTCTCTCTCTCTCTCTCTCTCTCTCTTCGAGGCTCTCTCTCTCTCTCTCTCTCTCTCTCTCTCTCTCTCTCTCTCGGGAGTCTCTCTCGATCTCTCTCTATCTATATCTCTCTATCTATCTGAGACTATCTCAACTGTGAACCGGAGTCAAGGGCCCACCTCCCAGCCCCGGAGGCTCCCTGACCAG
>WBZZ01004870.1:15000-20586 GCA_019918135.1 Paulinella micropora
CGGGATATCATGGATATCGTAGAAGGAGTCCGTTGCAGTGATCTCAGCCATATAGGATCGATGCAAGGGAGTCGGTGGAAGTACTGCTGTAGAGCGAAGCAGCGCTCCGGTGTCGGGAGTTTGAACACGTAGAGTTGGTATGCTGGGCCACCGAATCCAGGGGTCATGGTGTATTGGCCTGACGTCGGGTTCTCCAGACAACTCCAGGGAAATAACAATTCACCTTCAGAGAGTACATCCAGGATAGTGACCCAAGGAGTATCTTCCGGGGCGTTGCCGACAATGAGTCCAAGATGCGATGATATCTTGTATCCATGGGCGTTGAAGCTCATGATAGGACATACCGGTGAAGAAATAATCCACGTCGCCGGTGGGCTCCACGTGGCGGCCGACGAGGGCCGAACACAAATTAAAAGTTGTGCCGTGCTTCGTCCATGCGCCAGGCCGAAGTGAAAAATGATGGAGGTCAATCCGGACTTCATCAATAGATACCATGCCTGCTTGACTGCAATCGGTTCGCCTACAATGTCCCAGACGCATCTTCGCATGGCAAGCGCTTCACCTCAACAGGACTCATCAACCGTGGTGTAAATGCGGCTACGGCGATTGCCTTCACATCGACACTACTGGCGCTACCGGGGCACACAAGCCCAAGCCGAAACCAGTCCGACCAGCTTTCAACAGTAGTCTTGGTGGCCGCCCCCGCTACAAGAAGAATCGCAAACATGTTTTACGCGCCAAGCGGGCTCAAAATCCGCCGGCCGGCGATGGCAAGCACCGATCCAACCGGGTATATCGGACCAACCAACGAGGCC
Organism: Paulinella micropora; assembly: GCA_019918135.1. Classification (NCBI taxonomy): domain Eukaryota; phylum Cercozoa; class Imbricatea; order Euglyphida; family Paulinellidae; genus Paulinella; species Paulinella micropora. Next base: position 15,816 of record WBZZ01004870.1, read on the forward strand.
GCCCCGCCAACTCTGGCCCGACAGCTTTCAGCCCGCCCACAACCCACGTTGCAAGCCACCTCCGCGCCACAGCATCGTTTCGCAGCTCCAATGCAGCGCTGCCACTTTTACATGTATGCCTCGGCCTGTAGTACGGTAACCGGACAACAACAATGATTGAATACCAAAAAGGGTCGGGCGTGACCACCAAGTCTGGACCCTCTCTAGACACCGCCCTATTACGTATACTACCGCCTCATCCTTCCACCATGGCCCGTCCCCACCGAGAAGTCACAGTTTTTCGCGGTGGAAGATCCCCCATACTTCGACCCCGCCATGGCGGAACTCGCTGCAACATTCCCGGACCTGCGCATGCTTTACCGTACGGCAACTACGGTCAGTGGAACACAGCCCACCCCGTGGCCTCTCATCTCTGAGAGGCTCTGCCACAACTTTTTAGACAAACAGGCCGCCAAACTCACCGCGCCGCCTGCGCCCAAATACGCATCTGAAGTCGTCAACTGCGACCTCACTGCAGAACAACAACGAACTCCTATGGGCCCTCCTCGGAGAATTCGACGATGTCTTTCAAGACAAAGCAGGTGTCTTCAACCACACTGTTGTGTCGCTGATCCTCAAACCAGAAGCCAAACTAATCGCGGTCCAATGTCCGAATTGGACTCCAGCGGTACATCAGTACCTCAAAGGTTGGGCGATGGACGTTCTTACAGCCGGCCTCTGGTCCATGGCCTCTGCTAACAGTGCCTGGGCTAGTCGAGCCTGGCCTCCAGGAAAGTTTGAAGACTTAGCTAAGGAGGTCATCCGCGACATACGCAACATCTACAACTACCGCTCAGCCAACGACAACCTCCACCTGCATGTGCCAGGATTACCCAACCCGGATCAAATACGCGAACGCTTCGCGGGTTGGCACTAGCTATAGTATCTTAGTTCTATCGACAAGGTCGACGGCTTCACGCATCTGCGACTCAATCCAGATGACAGCAGCCGCGACATTCTCGCTGTTTGGACACCCCTAGGACTCCTAGTTCCAAAGTTTATGCCTCAAGGTGTTCACCGCGCCCGGGAGACTTCCAACGCGCTATGGACAAGTCCTTCAACCACTTTGACTTTTGGAACAGATCCGCCTCGGCCTACCTCGACAACGTCACAGACGCTCCAACGACTTCGATACCCATCTTCGCGAGCTGAGATGCATCTTGCAAACTATGCGAGACTCCGGCCTTCATGGCTCAGCCCGGAAACTACGCTTAGGTTACCGCGAACTCAACATGTTGGCAAGCGCTGCAGCAAGAAAGGTATCGCCGCGGATACTTCCGAGGTCGACGCCATCCTCAAGTTGGCCGATCCATCCAACGTTTCTGAAGTTCGTTCAGTCCTAGGTATGACCAATTTTCATCCAGGCCCATATTCCTGACTATTCCCGGTTAGTGGCACCCCTGACCATCTTCTCAAGTCCACTCACGCTCGGCCATCCCGCGCCCTTACCTGACCGAGATGAGCGGAAATGCATGAGGAAGCTCCGCCGTGTCCTCACTACGCTCCCCATTCTGGTGAAGTATGAGCCGTCACAACGACTCTACCTCGGACGATGCAAGCCCGATCGGCATTGGCGGCGCTCTTCACAATAGCCCAGAGCGCAACGCTCCGGTTATTCATACTTCTCCAGAAGCTCACCGACACACAGACACGATGGCGACTACGTTCGTGAAGCCTATGGCGTCATTTATGGTATTCAACAATACCGCTATTATATCGATGCCAGCAATCATGAACTCACCATCGTCACCGACCACCGGCCCTTTTATGGCTATGGCACGCTCGCAGCCCCATGGTTATCAACTGGCCATGGTTTTGGAGAACCTTCAGACGATTCGATTCAAAGTCGAATATCTCCCCGGTAAACAAAACCAACTCCCCGACGGTCTGTCACGTGTCCCCTGCATCGCCCCCGGCCAGCCTACTCTGATTGGCGAAGCCGAGGCGACTCTCCAGCTCTTATCCACCATTCCGGCACCCGAGCAGCTCTACCCTCTGGTTGGCAGTTGAAGTACGCACGCGGCCCTGGATACCCGTCTCAAGTCCCTCTCTTGTCGGATCCTCCGCGGCGGCCCCACTCTGCGTAGCATTCAAGTCCCATGGACTTGGCCATCGTCATTCCCTCCGATACGCTCCCCGATGGTTGCCCGCGATATGTTCGCTCTTCCCTCTCATTAAGGAGCGCCGACGCTCCCTCTCATTAAGGAGCGCTACGTCTGGTTCCGCACCGACGGTACGGATATCATGCACCTTGACGTCCTCGCCGCCCTCCGCGACTGCCACTTTTGCCAACTGGTCCACGCCCGCCTGACCCTTAACCACGGCCGCTACTCCTCGCTCACGTGGACACATCAAGGACAGGGCATCGGTCTCGACCATGTTCACATCGGCATCCCCGGCGTCGCCTCTCAGTACATACTGACCATCGTCGATCTTTTCTCGGGATTCCTCCAATTTATCCCGTGCATCTCAATATCCGCGGAAGAAACGGTGGAACTCATCCTCAACCGGTGGGGCTACATCTTTGGTTTTCCGGAGTCCATCTTCTCCGATTACCATAGTTCTTTCGTTGGAACGTTAGCCAAACGATTTTGCAGCGTAGCCGGCCTCGAATGGCTTACCACCGTGACCTACTCGCGTCATCAACTCGGCTACGTCGAATGCCGCCACAAGGCTATCGGCACGGCCGTCCAATCTCTCTCCAAGGCAGAAAAGACCAATTGGCCCAGCATCATCCCTTCTCTCTCCTTCGCTCAGAACACCCATGTATCTACAGCGACCGGCACTACCGCCTTTGAAGGAATGCTCGCCCGCAAGCCCCGCTGCACGTTGGACTTTTTCGATTCGCCAGAGATTATCAATGCCCGCGCCGCCGCCTCCAGCGCCGCGCTCGACGCCTCACCTACACTGTCCCTACATTGCCGAACAGATCGGCCTGCTGAACAGCGCCCGCACCGCTGTCACAGCCTACGTCAGCGCGTACACCACCGTTACCCGCGCCCGGTCCGTCGCCCAAAAGAACAAAGGCCGCCGCAAGGCTGTCAAGGAATGGAAAGTAGGCGATACAGCCTCCGTCTACCGCCCCAAGCCCCAAACAAGGCATTCCGGCCTCTTCCGTTCTCCAGTTCGACGGCCCCTACACCATCGTTGCGCAGGTCAGCTCCAACTGCTTCAAGCTGCGCCACCTCAAGACCAACAAGGTATGAAACGCATCGACCGCTCACACCTCGCCCCGTATACTGCACCCACTGATGGCGTCGCCCCGCTCAACACGGTCGCAGTAGACGATTACGATGACGACTCAACTACACCATCGGCGAAGTCGTTGCATTCATCGACCGCGATCAGGTTAAACTTGGCATCGTTTTGGATGAGGATCCAGAGAACGAGTAAAACGACCTCGTAGTTCACCAGCTTGGTACGACCTCGGACAAGAACCCTCTCTTCCGTCCCATCTACGAAGACACTGAGGACCAATCTACTATCCAGCGCTGGGGTAAACCCTTAGCTACCTGGAAGCCCCTCCTCTTCGACACCACCAACGATCAAGTCGTTCATCGCCACATCGAGTGGCGCTCCCACAACAAAAAAGACAAACCCCCGCCAACGTTCTTAAACGTCTTCGAGACCCCTCATCACCGGCGAATCCTTCCCACTGCACATCTTCCAGAAAGGTAAGCAGGCAACATAGAAGGAATAGCCACCTCAACACTCTCAAGTGGGTTTTACTCATCGTACCTGCTTCACCCGCCACAGCCCAGCGCTTTTCCCACTTGGCCCGCCATCGTCCCTAGTCAAGCTACGCCACGACCAGAGTACCCCTGCCAGTAGTAAGTCCTTGATCGCCTCTTATGCCTGCAGGTCAACGATCATTCTCATCGAACCTGAACACCTCAGTGACTATATCGGCATGGCATAATTGGTGCATTAAATTTGGTTCATCTCGGCTGTGCGATACATGGCCACCTTGCTTCTTACGGCTCGACGTCAGCTCCCCGATATCAACGCATCGCTATTGCGCCTCAATTGTCTCAGTCCCGCTTCCGCATCCCGATATCCGGCCCTGGCTGATCTCCGTCTACAATCTTACACACAATCGACCGCACTTCTTTTATTTCTTCTTCTTAGGTTTAAAGAGACTCGTCTTCTCTTTTCTCCTTTTCCTTTTTCTGAGACAGCTCACTGACGTATCGTTAGTCACTCATTCTGTACGCAACTCTACTCAACCGTTAGGTCCGGGGCGGGGGGGGGGGGGGAAGCTATCAGACTGAGCACTTTAACGACCGGTCAAAACCACTACCGTTGACATTTTACTGTTTTTGACCGGCCAGTTAGATTCTCCTCTGCACGACGTTTCGACTTCACTAACTAGTTTTCGATTTCGTTCAGAAATGACTTCAAACGATTAATTCAAATTTTTTTTTTACAAAAGATTAACCATGGCCTTTTTTCCCCCAATCTATTACCTTTTCCCCTGATTTCCCGTGAACACACATGTACGGTAAATTTGTGGACAAGGAAAACTTGAACAGAAGTCCGGAAAAACTTGATGAGCCAACTTGATAAGCCCACAGTCACAACCGTGGGAACCTTTTGAAGTTCCCCGGTGACGAAGCAATTCCTGGACACTTGAACTACAAGTTTGGACTCGGACTTGAAGCCCTCCTTCAAGTACTTCAAGTTACAGTAGTTTTTGCAAAGCGGCCCTAGCTTAGCTAGTATTAATAACTAC
>WBZZ01004871.1:0-52500 GCA_019918135.1 Paulinella micropora
TATGTATATGGATGGATGGTATGTATGTTAATAACTATGTCTCTTTGTAGGTAGGAAGGTATGTATGTCTATATTATGTATGAATTTATGTATGTATGTATGTATGATATATATTTATCTATGTATGTATGTATGTATGTATGTATGTATGTACGTTTGTGTGTATGTATGTATTTATGCATGTATGCATTTATGTACGTATGTGTGTAAGTATGTAATTAGTATGTATTTATGTATTAAGTGTATGCAATATATGTATGTATGCATGTATGCATGTATGAACGTATGTATGTAGGCATGCGTATGTGTGCATGTATGCATGCATGTACATACATATGTACATGTACATACATGTACATGTATAGACATACATACATACATACATACATACATACATACATACATACATACATACATGCATGCACATACATACATACATACATACATGCATGCATACATGCATGCACATACATACATACATACATACAAACATACATACATACGTACATATAAACATACATACATACAAAAAAACATAACCATACATATATACATAAATACATACATAAACATACAAACATGCATACAAACAAACTGAAAGCGGTAACAAGAGCAGCCCGCATTTGGACATAAAAGACGATACATCGTTTGGCAAAGAAGCATGTCCACGGACCGGCAGGGGACGTAGAGAAGGCCAACTTAGCTTGAATCGACTACTACTACTACAACTACTACTACAACTACTACTACTACTACTACTACTACACTACTACTACTACTACTACTACTACTACTACTACTACTACTACTACTACCACTACTACTACTAAGCTAAGCTAAGCTAAGCTATTAAGGGTAACTGTTTCTTTTTCAGCCAACTGGAAAAACGATAAAAATAACCCGATAATGATGCAGAGTTTGCCGTCATAACCGCGTTAAATTTATGATTTAACCCGAATTACAGCTTCAACATAAGAGTGGAGGCAGAACGTATTATACGAATCGGAAAACACAAGGCTTTTTTGTTTTAAGGAGACTTCTACTACTACTACTACTACTACTACTACTACTACTACTACTACTACTACTACTACTACTACTACTACTACTACTACTACTACTAGGCCAGGCTAAAAGTTATACTGTTTTTTTCTTATTTAGCTAACGGAAAACCGATAAAAATAACCCGATAATGAGGCAGAGTTTGCTATCATGACCGCGAAAAATTTATGTTTCAACCCGAATTACAGCTTCAACATAAGAGTGGAGGCAGAACGTATTGTACAAATAGGAAAACACAAGGCTTTTTGTTTTAACGAGACTTCTACTACTACTACTACTACTACTACTACTACTACTACTACTACTACTACTACTACTACTACTTACTACTACTACTACTACTACTACTACTACTACTACTACTACTACTGCTACTACTACCACTACTACTACTACTAATACTACTACTGCTACCACTACTACTAGGCTAAAAGGTTTACTGTTTTTTCTTATTCAGCTACTGGGAAAAACTACTACTACTACTACTACTACTACTACTACTACTACTACTACTACTACTACTACTACTACTACTACTACCACTACTACTACCACTACTACTACTACAACTACTACTACTACTACTACTACTACTACTACTACTACTACTACTACAACTACTACTACTACTACTACTACTACTAGGCTAGGCTAAAAGGGATAACTGTTTTTTCTTATTCAGCCAACAGGAAAAATGATAAAAATAACCCGATAATGATGCAGTGTTTGCAATCATAACCGCGTTAAATTTATGTTTTAAACTGAATTACAGCTTCAACATAAGAGTGGAGAGCAGAACGGTTACACAAATCGCAAAACACGAGGCTTTTTTGATTTAACTAGGTAATCCTACTACTACTACTACTACTACTACTACTACTACTACTACTACTACTACTACTACTACTACCCTACTACTACTACTACTACTACTACTACTACTACTACTACTACTACTACTACTACTACTACTACTACTACTACTACTACTACTACTACTTACTACTACTACTACTACTACTACTACTACTACTACTACTACTACTACTACTACTACTACTACTACTACTACTACTACTACTACTACTACTACTACTACACTACTACTACTACTACTACTACTACTACTACTACTAGGCCTAGGCCTTCGGTTTAATGAAGTTAACAATTTAACCTCTGGTCTATCCATACAAATCGTTAGCTCAAGAGCTATTGATTTAACTAGATGGTGACCTACGTCTCAAGTTATTAAAGGTAATGAGAAATTATCAAAATATTAAAGTATTAAAATAAAATGACTTAGATTAAAAATATTAAAATAAAATAAAATAATAATAATAATAATATAATAATAATAAAATAGTAATAACAATAATAATAAATATATATGGAATTAACAAATATGTATATATGTATATATATATTAATATATATATATATATAAATTATATATATATATATATATATATATATATAGATTAATCTTTTATGAAGTCAAAGTAAAGTTCTAGTTCAGTGAGGAACGAAAAAAAAAAAAAAAAAAAAAAAAAAAAAAAAAAAAAAAAAAAAAAAAAAAAAAACGGAAATATATATAATAATATAATATATATATATTATGTATATATATGTTGAAAGAGTTATATTCTCACTCAGTAATATATTATTATATATACATAAATATATATAATATATATTTAATATATATGGTGAAAGTGTTATATTCTCACTCAGTACTATATATAACGGTGGCACTCGCAAAAGCTGGTAGACACGAGGTGACTCCCAAGGGGGTTTGGCCAACCACACTCGGCTTAGGATGTGATCAACGCTCTATAACTTGTCCCACTACTACTACTACTACTACTACTACTACTACTACTACTACTACTACTACTACTACTAACTACTACTACACTATACTACTACTACTACTACTATACTACTATACTACTACTACTACTACTACTACTACTACTACTACTACTACTACTACTACTACTACTACTACTACTACTACTACTACTACTACTACTACTACTACTACTACTACTACTACTACTACTACTATACTACTACTACTACTACTACTACTACTACTACTACTACTACTACTACTACTACTACTACTACTACTACTACTACTACTACTACTACTACTACTACTACTACTACTACTACTACTACTACTACTACTACTACTACTACTACTACTACTACTACTACTACTACTACTACTACTATACTACTACTACTACTACTACTACTACTACTACTACTACTACTACTACTACTACTACTTACTACTACTACTACTACTACTACTACTACTACTACTACTACTACTACTACTACTACTACTACTACTACTACTACTACTACTACTACTACTACTACTTACTACTACTACTACTACTACTACTACTACTACTACTACTACTACTACTACTACTACTACTACTACTACTACTACTACTACTACTACTACTACTACTACTACTCTACTACTACTACTATACTACTACTACTACTAGGCTAGGCTAAAAGGGATAACTGTTTTTCTTATTCAGCCAACGGGAAAAACGATAAAAATAACCCGATAATGATGCAGTGTTTGCGATCATAACCGCGTTAAATTTATGTTTTAACCCGAATTACAGCATTTACAGCTTCAACATAAGAGTGGAGAGCAGAACGGTTACACAAATCGCACTACTACTACTACTACTACTACTACTACTACTACTACTACTACTACTACTACCACTACTACCACTAGTTCTTGTAAGAAAAAAACCCATATAGATTTATTAGGGCGATATGCGCCTGCGCGTAGTCCTGGGGCATTCACGATAAAGATTGTTACAAGTTACAGGTGACAGTAGTACACCTTTCTCTGCCTCCCTCTTCCTTTAGAAATTACCAAAAATATAGCTCTTTTCCTTTTTTGTGGAAATTGGATAGCAGCACCGCAGATTGCGGGTCATTAAAGATTTCCCCTTCTATGCAAGAACAAGAACCTGCGGGCATCTGTGACGAAATGTGGGCACGCAAACCCTTTGGTTCCATGGTGGTGATGCCTCGTAATGCATCTTGCTCCAATCACTTTTTGTTTCTACCAAGAAAAACAAGCAAGATTTTCACAAGGTCGGTTGTCGTCGTTGTTGTTTGTTGTTTGTTGGTTGTTGTTGGTTGTTGTTGTTGTTGTTGTTGTTGTTGTTGTTGTTGTTGTTGTTGTTGTTGTTGTTGTTGGTGGTGGTGGTGGTGGTGGTGTGGTGGTCGTCGTCGTCGTCGTGGTGTTGTTGTAGTTGTTGTTGTTGTTGTTGAGTTGTTGTTGTTGAGTTGTTGTTGTTGTGTTGTTGTTGTTGTTAGTTGTTGTTGTTGTTGTTGTTGTTGTTGTTGTTGTTGTTGTTGTTGTTGTTGTTGTTGTTGTTGTTGTTGTTACTGTTGTTGTTTTGTTGTTGTTGTACAATTTAATGATAATGATACAACGGTTGCAGAGCAATCTAATTAATATTAATAAATATTAACTAAACCAGTGGCAAGTTGGTGTGTGGCTATCGACTCGAAAATGTATACCCCCAGATATACTCCACTTCCGGAAAATAATCCAGTCATCTCGTGCCGATTCGAGACGCCAGAGCTTGCTCACCGCACTATATGATCCGGAGGCTCAAAAACAAAAAATAAAGATAGAGGAAAAGAGAGCCAGAGGACGTGCACTATAGTGGCCAACAACAGGGGAGGGAGAGGAAGAAAGGAAGAGAGGGAGGCAGACAAGAGCAAGGAGAACTAGTCTACCAAGAGGGAGAAGAGGAAGACAGAGAAGGGAGACGAAGGAGGAGTAGAGACTCGCCAAGAGCATGAAAGCAGTGTCCGAGCAAAAAGTTAGATGCTCACGCACGATACCAAGAACATAGTATGGTGTAGGCAAACACCAGCAAACAGTTGTTGTTGTTGTTGTTGTCGCTGTTGTTGCTGTTGTTGTTGTTGCTGCTGTTGTTGAGTTTAGTTGGTAATTGCTGCTACTGCCGCTGCTGCCGCTATTGCTGCTGCCTAGCGCTGCTGCTTCTGTTGCTGCTAGTGCGGCATCTGCTGCTACTGCTGCGCCTACCAGTACTCCCACCTACTTGCCAGCCTACCTAATACCTACCTATCTGCCTACCTACCTACCTGCCAACCTACCCGCCGACCTACCTACCCGCTTACTTACCTACCTGCCTGCCTACCTACCTGTCTTCCTACTTACCTGCGTACATACCAGGGGGGGTGGGGGAGGCGTGGTTGCAGGAGGGGGGCCGAGGTTGCAGGGGGGGGGGGGGGGGGGGGCGAGGTTTGAGGGGGGGGGGGGGGGGGGCGAGGTTTGAGGGGGGGGGGGAGGAGGGGGCCGAGGTTTGAGGGGGGGGGGGGGGGGGCCGGGGTGGTCGTGGGGGGGGGGAGGGAGCACTCTTTTTAGTCTTCTGCATTTTTGGGGTTTGTGCGTGTCTGGGTTCTGGGAAGACTATTTTTTTTTTCTCTGTAAATTCCCTATGTTTTCTTGCCTGCGTACCTACCTATGTGTCTACCCACCTACGTGCATACCTACATACCCGCCTACCTACATACCAGCCTACCTACCTACCTACCTACCTGCCTACATACCTACCTGCGCCTGCCTACCTACCTGCTTACCTGCCTGCCTACCTACCTACCCACCAGGCATGCCGTGGCACCCGCCTTTTTTGATTTCTCCTGCGCTCCTTGCCCTTTTTGCTATCCGCCTGCTCCTGCCTGGCCTGCTTCGTACTCCGACTGCCTTGCTACTACACACGTCGCTGGATGGCAGGTGGTAGTCCGTGTCGCTGGATTGATATGGGATAGTTGATTGACTCTGGGGTTGGAGGGAAAGTCGACCCATGGACGAACGAGGATGGGCCTGACTTTCCTCTCGACGCATCCGGGCCGGGGCAAGGTAGACCTCAAGCAACCTGCCTGATTTGCTTTGGGGGAGGGGGGTTGGAGGAAGGGAGGATGCAGGGAAACGATGGGCGGCCGCCCGGGAGGGAAGGAGGGGGGGGGGAGAGGTACAAATGTGAGTGTAGGAACACTAGAGGTGTAGTTGTAGGTGTACGTGAAGGAGAGGTGGTGTAGGTTAGAAGAGGTGAGTGTGTAGGTGTAGGAGTGGAAGTGGTACGGAAGCAAATAATAATATGATCGACTGGAAAACAAGGGGGGGGGGGGGGGGCCAAAATGTTGGAGGGAAGCGGAGGAGGGTGTGTGTGTGGGGGGGGGGGGAGTTGGAAAGGAAATAATGTGTGATGAGAGAAAGGAAGGGGGGGGAGGGGAAGAAATAAAAAAATGCGCTGCTCTGGAAGGGAGGAGGGGGGGGGGGGGGGGCAGTGGATGGGAAATGGAAGATGGAGCTGGCGTTGAAAAAGTAAATTTTTCTTGATACTAATATAATAGCACTATGTTGGCACAAAAAAGGAGATCACAAAAGAAAGTTGTAGGTGTATGTGTAGGAAAGCTGTAGTTGTCAGTGGAGAGGTACAGATGTACGTGTAGGAATGATGCAGGAGAGGTGTAGTTGCAGGTGTATGTGAAGGAGAGGTGGAGGTGGAGGTGTAGGAGAGGTGTAGGAGTGGAAGGGGTCCGGAAACAAATATGATTGACTGGAGAACAAGGAGAGGGGGGGGGGGTGGTATTTGAGGAGGGGTCCCCCCTCCTCTATTCCCAGTGCAGTGCATTTTTATTCCCCCCCCACCCCCCCCCCCCCCCCCCCCCCCCCCCTTCCGTTCTCTCGTCATACATTTTATTTCCTTTTCTCCCTTCCCACAATCCACCCCCCCCCCCCCCCCTCCCGTTTCTCTTCCAACATTTTTGCCTCTGGCGGGTGCCCATCGCATCCTTCCCTCCATCCTCAACGGAAGGGAAAGGGAAGATAGGAGCTCGCGTAGGAAAAGAAAGTTTGTCTTGATACTAATATAGTAGTACTGCTGTGTTGAACGGCACAGGGCGGCACAAGCGCCACATATACCATCATGCTGCATGTCTGTCTATATAGCTTTTCCAAGAGGAAGCGTTGATCTTTCGTTTCCGCAGGTGTTCATGGTGGACCAGGACGGCACCTCTTCATCAGGTAGGAGAGAGAAAAGGCCGCAAGCTTTATTTTACGGTGCATTTCAGAAACGCACGATACCTGTGGGCACAGGGTAAAGGCAAGAACAACAACAACAACAAGAATAGCAACAAAAGAGGAAAGTTTGGGGGAACAGGGATAGGAAACGACCATGGAACTTTTTCCGCTGTATAATGATGGCTGCTCCTGCGCGGGGTGACGAGTTTAGCCACACAAGCTGCGGTCTGGAAACGCATGGGCGCAAAACGCCTGAGTCAGGCGTTGTTCCAGTTCGTGCGATGAGAAAAGGAAGAAGTAAAGTTTAGGGGCAAGCTTGATATGCTATTCAATCGCGTCTTTGGATGGTAGGCGGTGGTCGGCGGCGCATTGATATCGAGCAGTTGCTCAACTCAGAGGCTGAAGGGGAAAAAGTGCCCTGGACGCAAGATGATGAATACGGTCGCTCTATGGCAGCAGCTACCATACCCTCGGACATGGACAACGGTGAGTTGCTGTCATTCCACCTTTGCATTTCATGCATCTGAATTTACCTTGCTCTCTACAGGACGCACACGCCTTGCGATGGGCACGGAAGCTCCTACTGAGCGTTCTGCAAGCCTCAAAAGGGTCACTTTCTTTGTGTCTTTCTGTATGTCACTCTATCTTGCGTTCCCTATTATTGTAGCCTCGTCAGGATTTGGACGAGAAGCACAGTGGTGGGAGAAAGCAACCTACGATGCCAGATCCACAGCGTGGCGACAAACCAGCAACATGGGTAAACGCTACCATTAAAGTCAGCTTTACAGTCCCGCCTGGTATGGGTTTGCGCAGCTCGCCGTGGAGAAGAAACCAAGGCACACGAAATCGCCGCACAATGGTACAGTGTTACCAGAAGGAGAACTGGGCAGGACAGGGGGAGTGTTTGTATTGGGGTTAGGGTTACTAATAGGTGGACTGCTCGTCCAAGGGCTTGGGGAGGTGTTGCTCGTGCAAGGGCCGCGGGGATGTTGCTCGTGGCGGGCATGTTGCTCGTGCAGGGCCACGGAGGCGTGGCGCTCGTGCCGAGCTCTCATGCGGGGGTGTTGCTCGTGCAAGGGCCGCGGGGTGCGCGTGCAGCCTGCTTATGCAAGAACACGCCCCCTGCGGGGTTGGTGCTCGTGCAGAGGGGATGGCTTCTCATGCAGGGCCGCGGGGGGTGGTGCTCGTGCAGTGCCGCTTCTGCGGACTGCTGCGTGCAGCGCGCGCTATATATTATATGATGCAATATACTGCCCACGTTTCAGTTGATCTTGGCTTTGTACAGAAACGGATGCGGAGCTCCCAAAGCGATCTGTGCAAGGTCCGCAACCTGGCGGCAGATCATCGACTTGGGTAAGATTTGCGATTGTAGACTAGACAGCTTTACTTTCGCGCCTGGCATCGATTTGCACAGGATATGGTGAAGGAGCAACCAAGCGCAAAAGTAAAAATGACAAGTTCACTGAAAGGTATTTCCTCATACCGGCTGAGCTATGCCAATCCTTGCTAGTGGCCTCCGCTCGGCCGGGCACATGACGCAAGAGCCTGCTGACCCCTTGCGCCTGCTGCCACCGTCGTATCTTTCGCGCGTCTTCTTGTGTGTAGCGGCGACTGGGGACTCCACGCGCTATACGCAGATGCTTCTCGCACCTGCTAGTAGTAGGCCTGCCCACGTCCAACCAAACCCGAAGCGCAAACGCCCTGACGGCCACAATGGAAAACGTACAACAGAAACCCATCGTCGCATGTGTCCCGTATGTGAGAACCCAGTCGAAACGAGGGCGGTGACCAAGGCCAGTCCGAATAAGGGTAGGAAGTTTTATGTCTGTGTGCACTGTCCCCCTAGTAAACGCCTTTGGCTGGGGTGGGTTGGTGAGCCAGAGCCTGTTTATCCTAGATGCGATTTTTGCGGGTTAGTGGGGAAGTATCAGTCTCAGTGTAGCAATGGTTGTGGTTGGGGATCGCAATACCGGCCCCGCTACGCGTATAGCGGAAGCCCATCTGCTCCAGTATTTCCGAAATCGACAGGTGTGCAATGCAGTGGTGGCAGCAGCAGTGACTGGCATGGTAATCCTGCGCCTGCCGTGACAAACAGCAGAGCCCCTCCCGTAACTAGTGTGGCGGTGTTGTGCCAGGGGACACCAGCGGATCCTGTCGTTGCGCTGGATAAAAACACTGCTGGAAGTAACAACTCTTCCCTCCCGGATTTGCTTGCCTCTCAGCAAAACATGCCCGCTCCCAATGCCCGCAAACGAAAGGAGCCATCTGCCGCGGATGGCAGCGCGGCGAGGAGGGAGATGGAGAAACAACGGGAGCCGCAACCCCCCTTGCCTCTCTCCTCACCTCTCGAACGGGAGACAACACAAAGCCAAAGGAAAGGAGGGTGGGAAGGGGCAGAAAAGCATCACTGCCTCACCGGCGCTGTAGTGGCTACGCCTGCTCCCCGAGCGGTGCATCGTAACAGCTCGATAGTGAGCAACGCCAGCAGCAAGCCCTTCAATACCGCAACAGCGGCAACGCTGCCGTTGCAAGATGTGCCTAACTTGAAAGTCATGAAAAAAGAAGGCTATCCGCAAGCGCTGGCGCATTCGACACTGCTCCCCAGATGAAGCTATGGCACTTCTTGATCACTTGGTTACACGGTTTTGAGCGACGGCCGACACTGCGGTGTCCTCTAGCAAAGAAGTGGCAGAGGCACGAAGATAAGTCATTGCGCCAGCTAGTCTCACCAGAGGCTAAGCTCAAGCAAGTGCTGAATACATTCCTCGCCCGTCTGGCCTACGCGCACACGTGCACACCGAACGGCCTTGCGGCTGATGCGGACAAGAATCCAATCCATGCTCGCACGGGGGACTCTGGAATCCTGTTTCTGGGACTTAAGGTCCTGGTCCCCTCACACGGCCGTCTGGATATCAGAGTAAGATTACCAGAGAGTCCAAAATATGCCCAAGAGTCATTTTTTGGCTTTCACTCCAGCAACAGCGTAAAGTGTTTCGTTTCCGGACAGGAAGCGAGCGGTAATGCTGTGGCGTACATCGAGCACATTTCGGATGTCCGCTTTGTTCTCCGCAATGGGAAAGAATCTATTGCTGTAATACGGAACTTGCAGACCACGAAGAATAAGTTGCCTGCACAAGCCGCGGATCCAAGCCAAAATTTTTGGAGATGCTTTCGGCTCAGGGTGCTTGCCAGTCAGCTTCTCGGGCCCGAGACCCTTCGGCAGTGGGACAGCACGTATTCTGTCTACACCAAACACCAGCACGGTGCTCCACTAGAGCCCGCGTACGTGATTAGTCCTGACCAATGCAAGGGCCTTCGGTCAAGCTGCGAGCTCTCTGTGCAACCCGTGGAAGTGATTCAGCGGTCGTCCCCTTCCTCTGCTGTTTCTGCTGCTTCCTCTGGTGCGGACAGCCTCGGTAGTTTCCGCATCGTCCTCACCGTTCCGGACTCGGTTCTACCACAGAGTTTGCAGGCTCCACCAGCGGGTATTCCACCACGTCCCGAAGCGCGTGGCTGCGCCCAGCAGCCGCCCATCGCAGATGCGTGCAAGGGTAAACATGGCACCGAAAATAGATGTGGTGACCCTGCTACACCCCCCCCCCCCCCCCCCCCCCCGGAACACCAACTCTGTGCTCCTAGCCCCACCCCCACTACGCCAGCCAGCCTCGGCCCGCCCAGGCTTCT
Source organism: Paulinella micropora (assembly GCA_019918135.1). Lineage (NCBI taxonomy): Eukaryota > Cercozoa > Imbricatea > Euglyphida > Paulinellidae > Paulinella > Paulinella micropora. Next base: position 10,859 of record WBZZ01004871.1, read on the forward strand.
TTCCACCGTCACCTGCCTTTCCTCCCCGTTTCGTTACACTCCTGCCCCCTATCTCTACTCCTGCATCTTCTCCAGCCACACCTCCGCCCCCACACAATGGACGTGACTGCTCATGTAGGTACAGGTGTGGCAATCGCAGCAACTCCTTCCCTGACAGCGAACAGCACAGTCTCCTCTCAGCAGCAACCACCGTCAGCTCCTGGCTCCCCGGCCGAACTGCCCAGTGAGGTGATGGAACTCGATTGTAGAGACTGCAGAGACCTCCAGTTGACTAAAAGGAGAGGACCGCGTTGGAAACATTCAGCAAATGGCTACACAGGAAAGGGTGGTGCCTGAGTGGCGCGGTGGAAAACCCTTTCGAAGCAGTTGCTTTGCTGCTCAACGCTTTGGGAATTGAGGGGGGAGGTCACACAGAAAAGTCTCTACGAAAAGGGTGTGAGGACATCTTCGGTAGGCTTCCTGTGGACGAGCAGCGGAAAATGGCAGAAGGTACTGGCTTCGAGCCAGCTGAATACAGAGCCTTGGTGGGGCAAACCCTCCAGGAATTCCAACTGCGACAAAAACAGTGGGAACAACGAAAAGACGACCGTATCAATATGCCACGTGAACCTGCGGGATGGGACGCAAACGTCGCCGAGCTGGTTTGCCGGCGGTTCCATGTTAGCATCCATACTCATAAACCACGGAAACGAGACCTAGATACGGGCGGCTCTCGGATTGGCCAGGGAGGCCGCCACTTGCGTTACCTGACCATGGAGCGCTGGTTTTTTCCAATTTGGAGACGTCCTGTGAGCGCCGAGACCAAACCGGCTGCCCCTCCTACTGCCACTACCACTACCACTACTGCTCTGACGACTGCGACCACGGCCGCTGCGGCTAGTACCGCCCCTATTACGATTAGCACCACCACTGCCTCTGTCAGTACCACCACTGCAACGTTAAGTCCTGGTAGTACCACCACCACCACTCGTACGGCAAGTGCTGATACAGCGGCCACGGCCGCTGCCGCCAAGCCACCCAGCATGTCTAGACAACTGCTTCAACCACTGGTGCGTTTCCAATTAACGCTAAACAACCGCATTGGACAGCCTATTACCTTGCATTACTTGACACAGCGCATACTGCCTTTCCTCACGGAATCAGACGCCCTTGATTGCAAGTGGAACTCCAAGTGCGAGGAGGTTGACCACAAAGGAAGGCGTGACCCTGGCTTAGCCTTGCGTGAACCAGTGAATTTCTGCGATGGAATGAAATTTTGCCACGCGTACTCCTTATCTCAAGAGGAACGGCGCTTGTCTCCGGAGAGGCTGAAGGCTCTGTTACGCCCGAGACGCAAGAAATTTCGCAAAGAGCTAATCACGACACTGACTGCAGAGTTAGAGAAGCAAGGGTTCAAGAATGTCAAACTGCTAGCCGAATCACGCCATGATCGCTTCGCTGCGAACTCGGGAGAGTTCTACGTTCACGATGCGCTGCAGCGGATGGGTTACAATAGCTTTATGCGTTTATGGGTAAACGAGTTTCCCAGACATAGTTTGGAAAAAGTTGTACAAGCTGTAAAATCTTGCCCGGCCAGATCTTCGGAGGCGCGATATCTTTCCGTACCAAACGGACGCGACGCGTGATGTACCTGGAGCACTTCCACCCAATCACAGAGAAAGACTGGTAAAGTCTGGAGCAGTTGTAACTGCGGACTCCGAGGAAGGAAAACGTCTGCTTGAGGGGCATAGGAACTTCCGACCCTGGCCCGAAAACAAGCCAATGGTGCTGCTACCAAAAGATCCCAGAGTGGGCGATTTTTGCCCGAAATTTGCAAAAGTCAACATGATGACTGCCGAGCTTCCTGATGGCTCCAAACGTCAGATTGCAGTGAAGCTGATCGAAAAAGCGTACGATAAGACTTTGCATGTGCTTACAATTGGCTGTTCAAACACCAATCCCGTCGGTAATAAGGCCTCTCAGATTGTCGCTAGCGATGACCCTAACATCCATCAAAACTTTCGTCAAGAGTCCTTTGCGAACCAGGGTTATACACGCTTTGAAATAAGCTCTTATACTCACCCGCTTACATTGTTTCCGTCGGGGTTCGAGCAAAAAAGGGCGCTCGATGACCTGGAAAACGCCGTATGCGACGCTAAGTCGCTGGTACAGTCTTCGATTAGCACAAACATTCACAAGCTTTACGCATCCAGGAAAAGCGTCACCTTATGGATTGACATCGTGCGTTGCCAAGTCTGGCTGGACTGGTGGAAGGCGGGCCGCCGGGTGACAGCACTTCCCGTGTGGCGGAGGTCCTTCAAGGAAAGTCTTACGACCATGCTGAAGAATGTGGCAGCGCTCATCGGAGAGCTGCCGCTGCGCGTTGTTTTTACGACGTACAACTTGCGAAGCCCTGAAGGGAATGTCACTCAAGGCCCAAGCCTGGATCTGGCCATGGACCGTTGGATGGAAAATTACACCACCGCGGGAGAGCTTACAAATCCAAAGTACGGCTATTACCGCGTGGAGGACATCCAGTGTGGTGCCACCACCCTCTGTCTGGCGCAAGCGTCCACTGCAGCTCCACAAGTCTTCACACGCACTGGTTACGCCTTCGAAGTGGAACCAAGGCTGACAAAGCAGTTGGCGCGGCATAACATGGAGCCCAAGAACAACTCCAAGCTCATGGGACTGCCGTGGACAATTTGCCTCAGCGCAGATGAATGTAAGTAAGGAGCCTGAAATTGCACAAGCTCTTTCGCCGGAACGAAGCAAGTTTAGAAGCCTGGTGTAAATCGCTACAGCAAGCTCGTCTCCCTGGGAAGGGCAGCAGCTTGAATGGCATGCAGGGCTTGCCAGTCAGTGTAGGCCTGCCTATCTCTGTGTTCAAGACGCGGGACCTGAAAGACATCGAAGCAGGTGTCTACATTTTGGTTCTGGTGGAACGCCGTTTTTTTGCTGGAAAGTGGATAGCGCTGGCCTTAATTCAGCAGGAAAATTGCCTGGCTGTGAAGGTTCGAGTTCCAGAGAATGTTGGTCAGGACTTGCACAATCATTTAAACACGGCTGCCAGTGGCCCAAAGAAAATCCAATTACATCGGCTTCTGTTTGCGTCCTTGCCTGAGAATGGGAAGCAGGTCAAGAAGGGCACGCATGTCTTTTTAACCAAGGGAGTACGTGGTGAGCGCCCGGAGTCGATGCTTGCCTACGCTAATTGCAAGAGGGGTAGACAAGAAATTGGACGACCGTCACCGTCCTTTCGACTGCCAACCTACCTCACATACAAAGGTTATGAAAAAAGGAGACACGGCAAACATTCTCTTTTGGCACTTGCAGAGAGATATGAGCGTGGTTTGCTTGACTGATATCCGCGAAGCTAACAATATGCCCCTTGTTCTCGAACAAAAGATGGGTAGGGAAATGCATCGTGCCACACAAAAACACCGCGGGGAACCAATCTTGTTTTCGGTGGAAAGTGTGCGTGCCAAAACCAAGAGGTCCAAAAAAAGAACCACGTTGCAGCTGAAGGCTACCATTCGGGGAAACAAGATCGATTTGCCTGGTGTCGATGAAGCCGCTACTTCAGAATGCAAGCTTCCAGTCGCAGACGACCCGGCTTGGTCCGATTCTGATTGCCTCGAAGATGCTGTGGTAAAAACAAGGGCCAGAGCGGTCAAAAGGAAGGAACCCTACCCACAGATAGACGACGCAGACGGATCCGACTCGAGTGATGAGGATTATGTGCCGGATGCCAATCACTCCAAACATGACAGTTCTTCCGAAGATGAGCATTTGTACAATCCCAATAGTGACGATGAGGAAGAGTATGACAGCGAGGAGGAAGGCGATGAATCATCGGATGAAGAGGAAGACTGAAATTTGTGGAGTGTACCTCGCGAGCTAGTCTGCACTTTATTGAGACAGGCATTCCACACGGTACAGCAAGTCGATGCCAGCGAGCGGCGCTTGAGTTAGCCGTCTGGCTGCTGGACCAGCGGCGCTCCTGGAGCACAGCGAGTGGACCTGGGCGAGGGTGCCACCACGTATCTTCCGGTAGCGCGGCCAGCTCTGCCTGCTGCAGCAAGAACAATGACTGTCATACCGCCACTGCTAACCTTCTCTCAGCCCCGCCCGCCCTACATACAGACATACATACATATATGCATACAGACATACAGACATACAGACATACAGACATACATACATACATACATACATACACATACATACATACATACATGATTTTTCTCGGGACGATATTCAAGATTAGGACCTGCTGAATACATATTCTGTAATTATGTATGTATGTATGTGTGTGTGTGTTTGATACATACATACATACACACATACATACATAACGCACATACATACATGCATGCATGCATCCATTGCATCTGCGGATGGCGCACCGTGTCTTCTGGAAACAGTGGCAGTAGCTGCAAGATGTCCTGACGCAGAGAGACATTGTTGCGCCGATTTGCTTGCACTGCTGGGTCCATTCAAGTTGCATCGAAGCGGTGGAGACATGTTAAAGGAGGGTAGATTGCCGCATACGTTTTGAATTGTGTGACTCTATATATGTGCGGCTGATCAATCGTCCAAGCAAATCGGCGCAACAATTTCTTTCTGCCTCCAAAGCAAATCAAGTTTACGAACCTTTCCGTTCTTACATTTTATTTGCTTCGCCGTGCCGATGCTGTTGGCAGCGATATCACGCAGCAGAGTCTGTTGTGCATAAACGAGCGAACAGCAGTTTCGAACATGAACTCTCCCTCCTTTATGATTTTCCCGCACATTCTACTTAGTGAAGACAGGCCTAGCTATCCGTACTACTGGGGATCAGTACCTTCGTACATGCACAGCTGAATTTGCAACCACCCCTCCCCTCCCCCCCCCCCCCCCCCCCCTCCGCCTTGCACCTCCTCTATCCAATTTTCTCCACTAGTGCATTTTGGCGTCACCACGTCGTTTGCCAACCAAGCATATCGCGTCGCGCCGTTCACATGCCTTCCTAAGTGCACGTTCATTCGAATCAAAAATTGAATATCAATACTAGAAATCATTTCAACTAGAATTTTTTTTTGAAAATATTAATATATTCCAACGGACCGATCCTACACGGTTTCGAAATCATGAATGAATTTTTCTCATTTATCACCCACCTGCTATCAGTTTTTCCCACTATTACTGGGTACATTCAAGTGTCAAACTCAGCCATCGAATTTTAGTTAAGGGTCAGATTTCAGATTAGCGGCCAGATTTTGAATTAGTGGTCAGAATTCAAATTAGTTCAATTTAACTGCTATATACGTCCGCAAAATCTGTATAATTTTTGCGAAATGTTACCGTTCAATTGAACTAATTTGAATTCTGGCCGCTAATCTAAAATCTGACCGCTAATCTGAAATCTGACCCTTAACTCAAATTTGAGGGATGAGTTTGATACTTGAATGTACACAGTAATACTTTGGTAATAAATACGATTTTCCGGAAAATTCAAAAAAAATATACCGGGGGGGGGGGGACCCGGGGATTTTCAGACTTTTTTTGCATCTCGTAGTGGCGGGACCTGAAAGACATCGAAGCAGGTGTCTACATTTTGGTTCTGGTGGAACGCAGTTTTTTTGCTGGAAAGTGGATAGCGCTGGCCTTAATTCAGCAGGAAAATTGCCTGGCTGTGAAGGTTCGAGTTCCAGAGAATGTTGGTCAGGACTTGCACAATCATTTAAACACGGCTGCCAGTGGCCCAAAGAAAATCCAATTACATCGGCTTCTGTTTGCGTCCTTGCCTGAGAATGGGAAGCAGGTCAAGAAGGGCACGCATGTCTTTTTAACCAAGGGAGTACGTGGTGAGCGCACGGAGTCGATGCTTGCCTACGCTAATTGCAAGAGGGTAGACAAGAAATTGGACGACCGTCACCGTCCTTTCGACTGCCAACCTACCTCACATACAAAGGTTATGAAAAAAGGAGACACTGCAAACATTCTCTTTTGGCACTTGCAGAGAGATATGAGCGTGGTTTGCTTGACTGATATCCGCGAAGCTAACAATATGCCCCTTGTTCTCGAACAAAAGATGGGTAGGGAAATGCATCGTGCCACACAAAAACACCGCGGGGAACCAATTTTGTTTTCGGTGGAAAGTGTGCGTGCCAAAACCAAGAGGTCCAAAAAAAGAACCACGTTGCAGCTGAAGGCTACCATTCGGGGAAACAAGATCGATTTGCCTGGTGTCAATGAAGCCGCTACCGAGACCTCGACTTCAGAATGCAAGCTTCCAGTCGCAGACGACCCGGCTTGGTCCGATTCTGATTGCCTCGAAGATGCTGTGGTAAAAACAAGGGCCAGAGCGGTCAAAAGGAAGGAACCCTACCCACAGATAGACGATGCAGACGGATCCGACTCGAGTGATGAGGATTATGTGCCGGATGCCAATCACTCCAAACATGACAGTTCTTCCGAAGATGAGCATTTGTACAATCCCAATAGTGACGATGAGGAAGAGTATGACAGCGAGGAGGAAGGCGATGAATCATCGGATGAAGAGGAAGACTGAAATTTGTGGAGTGTACCTCGCGAGCTAGTCTGCACTTTATTGAGACAGGCATTCCACACGGTACAGCAAGTCGATGCCAGCGAGCGGCGCTTGAGTTAGCCGTCTGGCTGCTGGACCAGCGGCGCTCCTGGAGCACAGCGAGTGGACCTGGGCGAGGGTGCCACCACGTATCTTCCGGTAGCGCGGCCAGCTCTGCCTGCTGCAGCAAGAACAATGACTGTCATACCGCCACTGCTAACCTTCTCTCAGCCCCGCCCGCCCTCCATTGCATCTGCGGATGGCGCACCGTGTCTTCTGGAAACAGTGGCAGTAGCTGCAAGATGTCCTGACGCAGAGAGACATTGTTGCGCCGATTTGCTTGCACTGCTGGGTCCATTCAAGTTGCATCGAAGCGGTGGAGACATGTTAAAGGAGGGTAGATTGCCGCATACATTTTGAATTGTGTGACTCTATATATGCGGCTGATCAATCGTCCAAGCAAATCGGCGCAACAATTTCTTTCTGCCTCCAAAGCAAATCAAGTTTACGAACCTTTCCGTTCTTACATTTTATTTGCTTCGCCGTGCCGATGCTGTTGGCAGCGATATCACGCAGCAGAGTCTGTTGTGCATAAACGAGCGAACAGCAGTTTCGAACATGAACTCTCCCTCCTTTATGATTTTCCCGCACATTCTACTTAGTGAAGACAGGCCTAGCTATCCGTACTACTGGGGATCAGTACCTTCGTACATGCACAGCTGAATTTGCAACCACCCCTCCCCTCCCCCCCCCCCCCCCCCCCCTCCGCCTTGCACCTCCTCTATCCAATTTTCTCCACTAGTGCATTTTGGCGTCACCACGTCGTTTGCCAACCAAGCATATCGCGTCGCGCCGTTCACATGCCTTCCTAAGTGCACGTTCATTCGAATCAAAAATTGAATATCAATACTAGAAATCATTTCAACTAGAATTTTTTTTGAAAATATTAATATATTCCAACGGACCGATCCTACACGGTTTCGAAATCATGAATGAATTTTTCTCATTTATCACCCACCTGCTATCAGTTTTTCCCACTATTACTGGGTACATTCAAGTGTCAAACTCAGCCATCGAATTTTAGTTAAGGGTCAGATTTCAGATTAGCGGCCAGATTTTGAATTAGTGGTCAGAATTCAAATTAGTTCAATTTAACTGCTATATACGTCCGCAAAATCTGTATAATTTTTGCGAAATGTTACCGTTCAATTGAACTAATTTGAAATCTGGCCGCTAATCTAAAATCTGACCGCTAATCTGAAATCTGACCCTTAACTCAAATTTGAGGGATGAGTTTGATACTTGAATGTACACAGTAATACTTTGGTAATAAATACGATTTTCCGGAAAATTCCAAAAAATAATATACCGGACCGGCCGACACCGATTTGGGGGGGGGGGGACCCGGGGATTTTCAGACTTTTTTTGCATCTCGTAGAGCCTCACCGAGGGCAGCAAGGTCGTCGTGAACCGCCAGCCCACGCTGTCGCCCCAGAGCGCGCGCGTGTTCACGGTCCTGACACCGCGCGCGCCTCTCTACGCTATGGCGGCGCCGCAGCACTACTGCGTCGCGCTGAACCCGATCGAAGAAATACCCTTCAATGGCGACAACGACGGCGACGTCGTCACCGTCATTGCGCTGCAAAGTTTGCAGTGCTGCTGGAGCTCCGAGGAGACCATGGGCTCAGCTCTGCTGGCCACGTCGCGCGCGGCGGGCGAGAACGTGGCGAAGTTGGCGCAGGACAACCTGGCGGTGCTGTTCCACGCCTTGACTACGAATCAGACGTACCGGCAGGAGGAGTTGTTACATTTGTACGCGCTGCTGGAACAGAACGTGCCGGCGCCGCGCGGCTTTCGGATCGCTTTGCCGCCCCAGCTGCCACAGCCCGCCATCGACGAGGAGGCGGAGTGGTCTTGCTGGGACGTGGTCGCGACGTTTCTGCCACAGGGCTTCGTGCCGCCCTGGGTCCACGGGGACGGATCAGAGGTTGAGTGGCGGTGCGCGCGGCGGTGGGACAAGGCCTGGCTCGGCCAGGGCGCAACCAGCTTGACTAAGCTGCTGCACGCCGACTACGGGCCCGAGTGGGCGGCGTTGTTTCTTAACTGTGTCAGCGTCTTCGTGCTCTGGTCTAACGAACGCCACAGCACCACCGTCAACCTGGCCGAACTCGTGCACGACAACCCCTGGGCCGCGGAAGTCGTTGGCACGCCGGCCATTGCCACAGCGGCGGCTGTCGCACAGCCGCCCGGCCGCTCCTCGTGGCTGTTTCGGGAACACAGGTTGCGGTCGAGGCTGCAGGCGCAGTCGGCCATCGAAGATACCTTCCGCCAGCAGTGCGCAGTGCGCACGGCCCAGTTGCAGCAGCTCGCGGCCCAGCACCAGCGCGAGCGCTATAACGCCGTTGTGCGCGGGCTCAGGGTCAGTGTGGCGTCCGGCGCCAAGGGTTCGATCGACGACCTACGGCAGCTCGAGCTGCAGACGGGTTTGCACCTTTACGAGCAGGCGCTCATCTCGCCCAGCCTGTGCGGGCGCCGCAGCGCGTACTCGAGCTACGGCGACCCGTTCGACAACGGCTTCGTCACCAATTCCTTCATGTCGGGGCTCACGATCCGTGAGTACGGCTGGCACATGGTATCGGCCCGCGAGGTTGTGGGGCGCAACGTGCGCACCGTGGCCACCACCGGCTACTTCCAGCACTCCCTAAGCTTCGCCCTGCAGGACGTTGTGTACGTCGTGCCGGGGCTTTTGGTCAGGGGCGGCCGCGACGTCGTGACGGTGCCCGGGCGGATCGTGGACGGCGCCGCGCAACGGCCGGTGCGGTCGGCGCTCGCGGAAGTCTGGTTCCGCGAACCGTTAGTGTGCGCGCTGCACCCGACCTTACATGTCTGCCTCGCCCAGCAACGGCAGCCGTGGTGCGCCAACGGCGCCGCGCTGGCCGCTAATGTTTGCCGGGCGCTCCTCGGGGGAGACGGCGAAGACGCGAGGAGCGCGAGCGCCTGGTGCGGTCCGGGCTGCTGTTCGAGGAGCTGGCGTGGGCTACGTCTGCCGGCCGCGGCTGGCTGCCGCTCACCGTCTTTGCGCTGCCCGTGCTAGCCGAAAGGGTGCGGCGCGCCCACAAAGAAGAAGAAAAGGGCGTGCAGTCGGTGGCTCCTGTGGCAGCCGCGCGGGCGCTGGTGACGCGCCTGTTGCACTATCTCTGCCAGGTGCCCGGCGACGGCGTCTGGTGCGTGCACCAGGCCTACGTCGCCTCGGAGCTCACGGCCTGGCGCGTCGAACACGTGTACCGTTTGTCCCTGCCGCTGCTGGAGATCCTGCTCAAGCAGGTGCTGTACTGCTTCCAGGTGCACCGCCTGCCGTTCGGTTACTCTATGGGCGGTGTCGCTGCGTCGTCGTACGGGCATTTGGGCACGCAACTCACGCTCAACACGCGCCACAAGCCGTCCAATACCATCCGCTGCACCGAGGGCCACCCCCGCATCCTGGCCCTCACGAGGCTCCAGTCTAAGGGCCAGGACTTCTTGCTGCGTGGCCGGCTGCGCAGCGCCGAGGAGGTCGCCAGGTGGAGGGCCGCCGACCCGGCCCGGCGCGACGGTGTCCGTGTGCTCGACCGCAGCAGTTCGGTTGTGGACCTGCGCGCCCTGCTGCAGCGGGCGCCCGCCTCCAGCCTCTGCGTCGCGCTCTACTCCTTCGACGACTACCACCAGGCCCTGCTCGAGCTGGGTCTGCCCGACCTGCGGCTGCATGTGCAGGACGCGGACCTCGACCTGCGAGGCCTGCGCCGCCGCCGCGCAGCGGCGCCGCGGGTAGAGGCAGGCACCGGCGCAAATAAGGGCCGCAAGCGCTCGGCGGCGGCAGTAGCCGCGGCCCCGATCAAGCGCACTCGCGTTGCCAAAACGACGTGGTCCAAGGTCTCGCGCCAGGGCGCGCTCGTCGTGTTCGACGACGTCACTGCTAGGACGCACGGCTTCGCGGGCGGCGGGCTGCAGCTGGCGGGGCTGCTCCGTTCGCAACTGCCGCCCTTTGCTGTTTGCTCCGCTTGGGCGTCCGCCGAGAAACAGTGGACGTGCCTGCTGCTGCGTGTCTGCAGCGGCAAGAAGGCGCGGCCCAAGAACCGTGCGCCTGTGCCCGCCCAGGCCCGCTTCGAACCAGTACAACCACACGCAGCTATACTGCGAGAGCCTGCTGCGCCAGGCGCTGTCTGCCATGCAGCCCGCCGTAGGCGTCGACGCCATCGACTTGTCGATCGCGGACGGGCTGCTGACCGTGCAGATGCGCCCCGGCCGCACCACGCTGGCACAAGCGCGGCGCCTGCTCGCCCGGCCCGAGTGGGTGCCCGAGTCCCTCGAGATTACGGACCCGCTCGTCGCCTTCCAGGCCCTCGGCATCGAGGCCTGTTGCACGGCGCTGTCCTCCGAGCTCAGGAAGGCGCTCAGCGGCCTCGGCGAGCTCGACTTCTGCCACACGCAGCTCCTGGCCTCGACCATGTGCCTCAAGGGCCTGCCCCTGCCCATCAGCCGCGCGGGCTACGCGCAGCTCGAGGACGACCCGTTCGAGCGCGCGCTGTTTGAGAAGAATGGCCGCATCTTCTTGTACGACACGATGGACAAGGTCTCGCAGCGTGGGTCGATGTACTGGCGTTTTGTGTCGGGCCAGCTGCCGGAAGTAGGGGATGCTTATTTCCAGATTTCACACGACCGCCTCCCGACGGGCGTGAAAAGCGATTAAAACTTTTAGTGGTTGGTAGGGTTTTTTTTTAATTGGCACATTACAAAAAAAGAATACAAGGTTCTAAGGGGAGTGTCGAATCATAAATCGAGAAAGAGGTCCCGCATGGGACAATATATTCAATCCATCTGTAAATTGTAATGATCCAAGTTCTGAACATTCTGTCGCAGGATGTTTTTTAGCCGGACCCGGATGGCATCATGGCACTTTTCGATGTAGAGCGACGAGACTTGTGTTTGGCAGTGACAGTTCACAGAAATTTCTGGCGAACTGACTTTAAACAAATGAATTTTGCAGGGACCGCTGACATAGATCTCTGTCTTTAGTAGTGTTGTTGTGCGTTCCAGTTTTAAACGCGTGCAATGGGGCGCGCGCAGGACTAGCGGACTGCCGGTAGCTTCAAGGACACTAATGTCAGCTAGCCGCAGCTCGAACACGCCCGTCAGGTTTTCGACCAGGGCACGCGGCAGCCTTATTCTTTGGATAGTAACCTGGCGCAGGTTTTGCAGCAGCCGCGGCAGCGTACAGAGCTGTGCTAGCCAAGTTTCTATCTTCTGCGCTGTCTGGCCATCGTTGCCAAAGAGTGTCTTGATGTAGATCTGAAGGTAGCCACGAATCATACTGGCATTTGTTGACCAGCTCCGCGAGTGTCTTGATGTCTGAGAAGGGGTGTTCGCCCTGGAAGCAATTGGCCCAGGCAGCCTGCAGTGCTTTTTTGTGGGCGAGCTGCTGTTGAAAGCGAAGTTTAGCTTCGGCCGGATAGATTTCTTGCACTACTTGTTTTTGATCCTCTTCGCCGTCCAGGCCTTCGGTGACATAGTTCCAGAGTTCCGGCGTTAGGCTTTGGTACAAGTTGTCACCGGACATTAAGGAACGGTAGCGGCCGGCAAAGGTTTCTTTCTGGCTATTTATGTTTATTTTTACTCTTTAAAAAAAAGGATTTGGTACACACACACCAAAGAAAAATTAATAAGATTTTTTTTAGCGCAAAGCGTCCGGGTCTGGCAGGTGTTTCTTCAACGGGGGACCAGCCTCGGGCCTCGGTCTCTTGCCGCTAACGAGGTGCCAGCTGTCATGCACAAACAGCTGCATCTTCTCCCGCCGCCGGCGCGCTAGTCCCCACCCGGCCGCGGGCAGCATTTCGTCCAGCACCTTGGACGCACTGGCCCCTTCTTGGGCCGCGCGCCACAGCAGGTCGTAGCAGGGACGCAGCTGCGCCAACCTTTCTTGCAACAACCACTCCACGTAGGCCATCTCGCACGTGAGCGGCACGGGCTCCGTTGTGCCCGGATGTAGGTCCAGGAGAAACCAGAAAGAGAACGAAACCGAGATTTCCCCATGTTCGCCGCCGGGCATAGTCGTGCGCAGCGAGAATTTGGACTGGCCTTGCTCGTTAGGCCGGCCGAGCGACCCCTTCAGCTCGGTGCAGTTCGTGGGCTTGGTAATGAACAGGGCTTTGAACCAGGACATTTGTGGCTGGCGGGCTAGCGAAAAGAGCCAAGAAGCAGTGCGAGCGGCGCCGAAGAGCCAGCGTTGCCGGCAAATGTCCAGGGCGTGGTCGACTGCGTCGGGCGCGTTGTCCTGAAGATTGTCCTCGGGGTCGTCGTGATATTTCTCTTCTTCGGCCCGCTTGTAATGCACGTGAAGGTTGACACGACAGCCAGTGGCCACCAGCGCGGTAGCCGTCAGCCCGAACACGCTTATGCTCTGCCTGCACTGTGACCCGCGGGCAGGGGTGGTTGGCAAGAGCTTAGCAGGAGGACGCGGTACGACGCTTGGTTCGGCGGCCATGCTCTCTTTTTTTTTTGTCTGTTGGAACAAAAAAAACAAAAACTAACAGGCGTCGGTTCCCGCCCGCCGGGCTTCATGGACAGCAAAAAAAAGAAAGAACGCCAGCCCCCTCCCCCTTTTTTTTTCTCGCTGGCAGAAAAAGGGAAATGTACTTTGGTTAAGGACAGAAGCGAGGGAGAGGGCCGGAAAATGGGTGATGGGCCAAAAAGAAAAGGCAAACGAAAAGTGACAGCACGCAGCCTTTTTTTTCGGCAGTGCACTCCCCTTTTTCCGGCCCCCCCCCCACCCAAGTTTTTGTTCCGAACCAGCAGCAAAAACAAAAAAGGAAAGGCAAACCAGCAACACAACCCAAAAAGCGTGGTCAGCCTGTTATTTTCTTTCTCTGATTTCCATGCAAACGGCTAGCACGGAGAAGCCTACTAGTAGCAAGCGGGTCCAGCGGCTGCTCCGCCGGGCAGAACAAGGAGAAGCCTTGGCCCAGTTCAAACTAGGAGTTTGCTACGATGTTGGGCACGGCGTGCTGCAGGATCAGGCCCGGGCGGCAGAATGGTACACCCGCGCGGCGGCACAAAATCTAGATCGTGCGCAGTACCACCTAGGGGTTTGCTACGACCTCGGCTACGGCGTACCGCGGGACAGCACCAAAGCGTGCAGTATTTTACCCTGGCCGCCGAACAGGGCCTGGCCGACGCACAGTTCTGCCTAGGTGTGTGTTATCGTGACAGGGCCGAAATCCGCGACCACCAGCGCGCGGTAAAATACCTAAACCTGGCCGCGACGGCCGGACATACCGGGGCCCAATGCGAACTCTGGAAATGCTACTCTGGGGGTACCGGCGTGCCGCAGGACAGCAAGAAAGCGATCGAGTACCTAACGGCTGCCGCCGCCAAAGGCGATGCAGTGGCTCAATACAGGCTCGGCCTCTGTTACGACGGCGGGGACGGCGTGCCCAAGGACATGCGCCAGGCGGCCACGTGGTTGGCCCGGGCGGCAGAACAGGGCCACTGCGGTGCGCAGTTGAGCCTCGGACTCTGTTACTACTACGGAGAAGGGGTGCTCACGAACTCGCGCCGAGCGCGGGAGTGGTTTGCGCGCGCGGGAGAACAAGGAGACGCCCTTGCGCAATACTACGTGCGTGTTTGTGAGCAGGACGAGACGGAGCCTGGGCTGCCCGTGGACCGGACCGTCGGCCTTCCGTACCTGGCCGCTGCTGCGGATCAGGGCAATCCAGACGCGGGTTATGTGCTGGGAATGCTGTACCGGGACGGGGAAGGCGTGCCCCGCGACCTAGACAAGGCAGCCGCGTACCTAAACCGGGCCGCACAGTCCGGGTGCATAGATTCTCTGCTGGAGCTACGGGCCCTGCGCCGTGCTAAGCGGACCAAGAAGAGGCGAGCGAGGCGCAAACAGAAAGCCATCACGTCCGGCCACCAGGGGGTCAACAAAGACTGCTGAACCAAATTAGCCCTGAATTAGAAAAAAATGTTGAGCAAGCCTTTTTCTGGGGAGGGGGGGGAGAGGAGAGAGAGGTACAGCAAACAAAAATTGAGGGGCCGGCGCGGGGGCGGCATTTTGGTGAGAGGAGGAAAAGGGGGGGGGAGGAAGCTTCTTTTTTTCCGTTTCGCAGATCGCTGCGCTTGCCTTTCAACACTGAACTTTTTTGCTCCTGCGGGGGGAGGTTCTGGGCTTGGGGGGGGGGGAGGGAATTGGGGGAGAAGCGAAATAAAAAAGATAAAAAATGTACAGAATCTAGATAAATAAAAAAAAACCCGCTAGCTTTCTTTTTTTTAAGAGCAGCTAGTAAACGCGACGATCAATGTCGAAGCGTTTCCTGATTGAAATCTTATTCAGCAAGGCCGACACATTGCTTAGACTGCAGGAAAACCCCGATGGCCCCACGCTAGCGATGTTCATCATTCAGAGCTTGGCGCAAGAAAAGAGGGGCTCAGTGGAAGAAAATATAATCTACCTGATAAAGAGTGGCTGCGTGGAATGGGACGGAGTCGCTCTTATAAAAAGATTGGTAAAGCAGTTTAAATCATACAAGGAGAGCATAATTGTTGCTTTTACACTCCGTGCTCTCAACCTGACCATGGTGGTTTCCGAAGAAAACAAGGAAGAAAAACTGGTTGAAAACCGCGATATCGAGTTCTTGAACCATTATATTCATGTCTGCGAATGCGACAAGAAGCACGCGGGCAACGACGCGTCGGCGATGGTACAGACACTCTCTTGTCCAGAGGACTTGTTGGCTAAGTGGCAAAAAGAACGTACACAAGAAACGTCGGAACGCTTGGCCGAACTAAAGTTCAACGGTCTTCCGGCCACTGGGTTTGCGCTGGTCTGGTTCTCGTGGTTCAGGTTGGCCTGCTTGATCTTTTCGCGGCTTTTGGCGACACCTTCCTACAAAGGAAAATCTACGATCATGTCGGTTCTGTCTACGCTGGCCAAAAAGAGTGTAGCCAAGAAAGAAGAACTCCGGGCACGTTTGCCACAAGAGCTCCTGCTTAGTGAGTTGCTAGACAAGCTACGGATCCCGCTAAACGAAATACCTAGCCTATCCGTGGCCTTGCGCATCACGAGGATCCTACAACTAGCACTCACGATAGCAGACCAATCGCAGATTTTCGAAGCACTTACCAATGGCAGTGACTTGCTTTGCCTCTTCGACTGGCAGTGGTGTATGGCCGCGGCCCTGCAAAGATCGCCCGTGTTTTTCAGGTTCTTTCTGAACAAGCAGTTACGCGGCACAATCACCACGGAGAACCTCCAGTCAGCTCTGGAGGCAATAGTGTACCAATTGTTTTCTGAAACCGACGGTGAAGTTACGATTAACGATCGGCAATTGCCGGCCGTGCTCTGCCTAGCCGAATACTGTCTGTCACAAGACCACAGGTTTGGAGCGAGCTGGTTGTCTTGGTCTGACTATCCCATGTACGTCGGCATATTGAAAAGAGATTCTGGAATAGAATCTGGTCCATTCCAACGTGCGAAGGAATTCCCTAGGCTACAAACACCCATGCACTTCTTAGTGTTCGTGCGCGGGTTCTTAGACGACATCTACACCGCCGGCGCGAAACCCCAAGGAAGAACCCAACAAAAAGAGAAGAAAGGCCCTGAGAAAGCACCCGAACACACGACTACTGGGGGACACGGGAAACAAGCTCCGGCCTCTGAATCTGTGCGCAAAGGCGCAGCCAGGCGCCGCACAGGATTTTCTTTTTCATCCCAAGAACAGGAAAGCGACACAGACGCGCAGGGGCCCCCGGAGCCTACAGCCCGTCCCATGCCCGGTGTCACCAGTTCCAAGCCCGCCGTTCCAGCCCGTCCCATGCCCGGTGTCACCAGTTCCCAGCCCGCCGTTCCAGCCCGTCCCATGCCCGGTGTCACCAGTTCCCAGCCCGCCGTTCCAGCCCGTCCCATGCCCGGTGTCACCAGTTCTCAGCCCGCTGGTCCAGCCCGCCCCATGCCCGGTGTCACCAGTTCTCAGCCCGCGGGTCCAGCCCGAAACATACCCAGTGTCACCAGTTCTCAGCCCGTTGTCACAAGTTCGGCCGAGCCTCCTTCCGAGACCCAGGAAAGGGACACGGACCGCAAGCAGAAATTGAACAAACAGAGCGGCTAAGGCAAGAGCAAAAAGCTCTGGAAACAGCAAAACAGCAACTCGAAAAAGAGTATGCAGAGCTCAGGGAAGAGGTCAGGCTAGAGAAAGCTCGGCTAAAGCTGGCCAAAACGTGTGTCAAGAAAACAACTGATCAGCTGGAAGCGCTAGAGGAACGGACACGGCTGCTCAGGGAGGAGTTTCAATTGTTGGCAGAGGATGTCTCAAACCGGTGGTCTGAGCCGGGAAGTGTTTAGTTAGAGGCTGCAAGAGAAGAGAGACGGCGCCTCAATATCAGAGCTGGGACCCACCATTAAAGTGATTAACCTTTTTTGTTTTTTTTGGCGAAAAAAAAAAGATAACAAACAACGGCTGCGGCCCAAATATTCTAATCTGCTTCTTCAGTAAAAAAAAGAGAAAAAAAACACAAAAACAATTTTTTTTAATTCGGTGCTCCGTTTCGTTTTTTTTTCCTTCTTGTTAATCTTTTTAGGACACGACGGCGCACCCCGCCAGAGACAGAGTAAGGCCACCGGGCAAGTTTGTCACGAACTGCCAGGTGTTCTGTTCCTCATTATAGCGCTCGATGCTGGCCAGGGGCTCCTGGTTAGCGTCGGTGCCCCCTAGCACGTACAGTTCGTCACAGAGCACCGCCGCACACGAGTCCTCGCGCGCCTCGAGCATGGGTGCTAACTCGTGCCACTCGTTCAGGGCCGGGTCGTAGCGTTCGACGGACCTGAGCGTGCGCCCCCCTGGAGCTAAGCCACCCAGAGCGTAGAGCCGTTTGTTCAGCACCGCCGACGAACAGCCCCACCGAGCGGTTTTCAGCGGCGCTACGGCCAGCCATCCGCCGTTGTGCTCCAGGTCCTATTTCTCCGCGTGGTCTAGGATATTGTTGTTATCGTCTATGCCGCCGAACACGTACGCGTACGCGCCCACGATGGCCCTCCCGAAGTAGCCTCTGGGCCGAGACAGGCTGACACAGTTGGACCACTTGTTAGCCACTGGGTCGTACCGCAAGACATCATTTGTGTACCTGCCCTGGCAATATCCACCCAGCACAAACAGACTTTCTTTGAACGACAAGGCGCCGGAACCGAAGATTTCGCGTGGCAACGGCGCAATCGCTTCCCAGCCCTTTTCCGGTTGTTGCACGTCCAGGCACTCAGCCGTCGTCGTCTTGGTGTTCGACGACGCCAGCCCGCCTATCGCGTACAACTGCCCCCCGAGCGCCGCGCCGGCGAAACTCGAGCGCGCTTGCGTTAGGCTGGCGCTCTGCGTCCAGACGTCGTTCTTCGGGTCGTAGCAGTGCGTAGCGGCGAGACGCTCGAACTCGCCCGACGAACCCCTGCCGTACCCCCCAAACACGTAC
Source organism: Paulinella micropora (assembly GCA_019918135.1). NCBI lineage: Eukaryota > Cercozoa > Imbricatea > Euglyphida > Paulinellidae > Paulinella > Paulinella micropora. Next base: position 28,902 of record WBZZ01004871.1, read on the forward strand.
AGCCACGCCCCACCGACCGGGACAGGTACCTTTTGTGTGCTGGTCCGTGACGACGTCGAGAGCGTGATCTCTAGGCGCCGGTCTACGTGATCTATGGTGGCCTCTACTTCCAGCGTATTCTGCCTGCGTAACCTCTGCAACGCCTTCTTGTGCTGACCGATCGTTCTGTGCACTTGGCACAGCTCTCGGCCAAGTTCATCACAGCCCTGCTCGGAGTCGCTGACTTCTATGCGGACGCGTAGCGCCTTGCTCTCGGAGTGCAGACGATTAAGTTCCTGCTCGCGCCTACTGATTTGGGCCCCGAGCTGGCGCCGGGCCTCCGCGCTGGTGTCTGGCAAGTCGCGCCACTTGCTGTGAGTGCTGGTGAGGGTCAGAGCAAGCTTGCCGTCGCCTTCCGTGCGCGTGATTTCCAAACTCACCTTATCATCATTCTTTTGCCGGGTGAAACGATCGCCAAACGTCTGGCACAGCTGTTTCACGTTGTGTAGCAATTCTTCGAACACCTCCACTGGATGCTGCGATTCGTCAGGCGTTTCTGGGCTTGTTAGTCTCCTTTTCTTGTGGCTGGGTGCGGGCTCACCTTTTCCTTCCATGCCCTTGTTTGCCAGCACGGCGATAGAACAAGAACAAAAAAGGAATGACACCCCCAAAAAAAAGAATGACACCCCCCAAAAAAAGAAAAACACAAAAAAAAATTAAAGAACCTGAATGACAAGAGAGAGAGAGAGTGAGAGAGCGCGGCCAAAGAAGCCGCCCCCCCCCCCCCTCCCTCCGCCGCCCTCCACTGTCCAGCCTTTTTTTGTTCGTTGCCTTCTCGCCTGTGGTTAAAGGCGGCGGAGGAGACTCTGAGGGGGGAGGGGCCGGCCCACTTTTTTTTCTTGTTTGGTTGCAGTGGATAATGTTCTTCTTTTTGAGAGGGGGGAGGGGAAGGGGCACACAGTCGTACTACTTCTTTTCCCCTCTCCCTCTCTCTCTCTCTCTCTTTTTCGACCGCAGGGTTTCTGCTATTTTTTTTGCTAGCCAGAAAGATGTTTTCGTTGCTAAAACTAACCTTAAAGCAGTAACAAGAAACAAAAAAAGGGGGGCCAGAAACGTTTGGTTTTTTTTGTGTGCACAGCGTTCTAAAACCTTTTCTTTTCTTTTTGTTGGGAGACTTCTCTGACATGTTAGCCGACCCAGCGCCGCTGCGTCTCTGCCTGGCAGCCGCCGCCGCGTTCGTGTGCGGTATGGCCTGGCTGCTCTGCCTACAGCTGGTGCTAGAGGGCGGACGACAGCGGCGTGTCGCCGTGTTCACGACCCTGCGCGTCTGGTTCTGGCTCACGGTGCACACGATCGCTGTCTTAGTGTTTGGTGGTGGGCCGCCCTGGTTCTGGCAGCTGGCGTACCATTCCTTGCTGGTGCCGCTGGCCTGGCACGTGTGGCTAGAGTGCCTAGAACGTTATCCGTACGGGCTGGCCCCCCAGGACAGTCGCAGCCTGTGCCATGACTTCCGCTTTCTGCGCTTGGGGGTGTGCGTAGCGTCCGCTGCGTTTGCCGTGGCGGTTGAAAACTACTGGCCGCCCAGGGCTTTCATGCTGCTTGCCCAGCTGTACGGCGCTTGGCTACTCCTCAGCACCAATTCGCGGGTCCGTCTATTACAGCGAGGAGTCGGCATGAGCGAATCTGCACGTGCCGCGCGGGCTAGACATACCCTGCGTTGCTTGCGGAGTGCCTGTGTGTGGTGTGCTCTGCTGCACGCGTTCTACTCGTTGCTCTGGCTCTGCCTAGCGTTGCCCAGCGCCGGGCCTGAAGTCTGGTGGGCGTTCGGTTTCGTGTCCTCCCTGCTGCCGGTGCCCTGGCTCAGCCTCGTGGCTACCCAGCTGAAGAAAGACGTGCCGCGTGTGCAGGCCGAGCCAATGCCGTACCTGAAGCCTACACGAGCCGTGCGTGTCCAGAGCGCGCCACAGCAGGGCGATTTCGTGCAGAGTCCGTTGCAACAGAGCGATTTCTCTCAGAACACGTCGCCTGCCGATCGAGAGGTGGGGGGGCAACCGCACTGCTCGAGGCTGTGCGCGGTCATGGACGTCTACACGCCAACGCCCGACTCTAGCATTGCTCCGCGTCATGTGCTCACCAACTTGCCAGCGGCAGAAAGGTCAACGCCGCCCTCCGTTAGGTTGCCAATCCAGCAAGGGGCGGATGTGCGGAAAGAAGGTTCGGAGCAGGGCAGTCTGGCCGAGCTGTCATTCTTAGAGAGAGATTACGAAAAGCCCAGCTACGGCGAAAAAATCTGATACACCAAGAAAACGAAAAGCCTCCGAAACCAAAAGTAAAAAAAAGAAAGACAAAAACAAATCACTTCTTTTTTTTTAATTGCAGGGAGACCCCCCTAAGACAGAACTTTTTTTTTGGGGGGGGGGGAGGTAGTTAAAAAAAAGCTGTTTTCGCCAAAAAAAAATATCACTAAAAAAAAGGCCAGGGTTTAGTTCGGGCAGTCGGGCCACAGCGCGGCGCAACCCGGCTGCGGCAGCCAGTCGGCCGACTGTCCCCGGATGGACGCGAGGGCCAGCGCCGTGAGTGCCATCTTGCTCAACAAGCTCAGGACGCAATAACCGCTCTCGGCCAACATTTGCAAGCGCTTGGGTGCACAACAGCGCAAGAAACATTCGTAGCACAGCGCTTCCCAGAGACCAAAAGACGCAAAGAAGAACGATTCCAGCCAGATAGCGAGCCGGATCAGCCCGAGGACGCGTTGGTTGGCAATCTCCAGGCTGCTGATGACTCCGTGCGCCGCGAGCCACAGCGGCAGGAACGACAGGGCCCACAAGACCCATGACAGCGCCCAGCAACAGCGCGTGACGGTGCGCCACGACATTTGCGTGATAGTCTTCTTGCTCTCGGCGACGAGTGCCAGCACTTCATCCAACTTAGTCGGATTGCCGAACAGCACGGGGCCAAGCAGCGGCACGAGTCCGCCGGTGACGACCATGAGGTTGCACAGACAGAACGACACCGCCAGCGCCGCGACCGAGCGCTCACCGGCCAACAGTTGCAGCTGCAGCAGCAGCAGCGGGGCCGTGACCGAGTACTCTAACCAACGCCCGGCCCGGCAGGCCCACGAATTATCCACGCACAACAACAGGAGCTGCAACGCTTGGCCTACTGCAGTAAGGGCATGGAAGGCCGCGGATAGCTTCCAGAGCGAGATGCCCGGGCCCACGACACTAGGTTCTAGCCAGCCAGCGGCAGAGCTCGTGCAGTTGCGCGGGGGGCCTACTGTTAAGGTCACGATCGCGGTCTGTGCCCTGGGCAGCCCTCTGCCTACATCTAGTGGGCCTGTTAGCTGCAGTATGCAGACTATTAAATGTGCCAAGAAAGCTACGTTCAGCGCCCACGGAACCACCAGGAGTCCCGCCGGGAATTCCAAAGAAAATTTTCTCATGCTGTTTTTTTTAAATAAAAACTTCGTCCGACCTATTTTTTTTTTTGCGGAGTCCTTTTTTTTCTTTTTTAAAATCGACCAGGTGACAGAAGAAAACGGCGAGGGGAGGTTTGGTGGGAATCTTGCATCTTTTGCTCTTTTCTTTTCAAGTACAAGCTACGGCTTCATTTTCTTCGGGTCTGTTGAAAGAGGTCCATTTCAAATGCAGGGCAGTGTCAGGGCCCGGCCACGCCCGATTCTCGGTCATCCAGACCAGCCGGTCAGGCCACCCCGCTAGCGACTGCAGGCTCACGGCCCTGAGCTCCAGCGACCGCAGCTCGGGCAGGCACGCCAGCGGTTGGAGCGAAGGCAGCTCTGCGTTGGCGATCACCAGTTCCTCTAGCGCGCAGCCCTGCCAGAGCCGCGCGTCCACGTCCAGCCAGGCCCTGCACGGCCTCGCCGATTCTAGTGTCAGCTTGCGCAGCTTCATGTCCTTGACAAACTCCAGCAGCCGCCCCAGTTCCCAGGGCGCAGAGGCCCGGTACAGCAGGGACAGTTCCCTAAGCCCGTGCAGGCGTCGCAGGTGTACGAGCTCGTTGTGGTCAACCGTTCTGGAGGGCGGTAGGTGCAGCGCACGCAACTTTCGCAGGCCGCCCAGGCAAACATCAGGGCGCCAGCCGTCGGGCGCCCAGAATTCCGTCAGGTTCTGCGCGAGCGTAGAGAAACGCAGGTACTCGGTTTGCACAAAGAACGAGCCGGACAGGTCCAAACGTGCCAGCGAGGGCAGGCGCGCCAGAAAGCACAAATTGTTAATGCCGCGGCACCAGTGCAGCCGCAGGGTGTGCAAATGTGGTAAGGGCCCGAAGATGGCCAGCAAGGGCGCGGACCTCAGGTCACAGCAGTCCAGCGTCAGTTTCCGCAGCTGTGGCAGCGGCCTGGCGGGCACTGGCGTGGTGTTTTTCCAGTTGAGAATGCGTAGGCTCGTGGTAACTTAAAGGGGGAAGTGGCGCACAACGCTAGCGAGGCTCGCCTCCCCCGCAAGCGTCGGGTCAAGCGTGATCGGGTCGAGCGTGCTGCCGTGCCGTGCTAGCGTAGCGAGTCCCGCGGCCGGCGGAAAACATGGCAGTTCGAGCCGCGCGGGCCAGCGCAGGAGTTTATGCCCCCACAGGCCTGTTCTAGACACACCGAGCAGCGTGAACAAGTGTTGGTGTTCCAGGAAGCTGAGCACGACCATGACCACATCGCGCGGGGGTGAATGTGGCATGGCCACGCAATCCGTGCGTCCCCGTTTCTTCTTGTTCATAAATCAGCCTCCCTTCCCTACCAATTCTCTTCCTGTGGGGCCAAGCGCCCCGAGAAGTTTTTTTTTTGGGGAGCTGAAAAGGAAAGGGTGGAGGGCCGGGAGGGTGTCTTTGGCGCGGCCCCCCCCCCCCCTCCCTCTCCCCATCCTCTTTCCAATCCAAGTTCATGTCCCTCTCTCTCTAGCTATTGGTTTTTTTGGCCTCTGTCTTTCCCTTTGCCTCTCTCTCCATCCATTTCTCTGTCCATCCATTTCTCTGTCCATCCATTTCTCTCTCCATCCATTTCTCTCTCCATCCATTTCGCTCTCCATCCATTTCTCTCTCCATTGGTTTTTTGCTTCTTCCTTTTTCCCTCTATTTGTCTTTCCCTCTTTCTCCTCCTCGTTTCCTTCCCCCTCCCTACTTTTTCTTACAAATCTGTCCGGATTCCTCAGTGAGCAACCAATAGAGGAGGGCGTTTTTATTTATCTTCTTTTTTGGCCCTGACAAAGTTTAAGTCCTTTGGCGCTTGGCCTGCTGGTTGTTATGGCCTTTTGGATTGCGTGCTTTCTTGGGCTTGCTGGACGTACCGGGCAAGCCAGAGGCAACAAGAGGAGCCGAGGACTTTTGTAGGTCAATAATGTGCTGTCTGACTATGCGCAGAATGGCCACGATAAAGTTTTTCAGATCACTGATCCCCACTTTGTCACCACGGAATAGGGCCATGACGCTTTCGGCTGTCCGGACCCTATATAAACCCGTAGAATTAATTGGCTCGACAATCTTAGATTGAACGAAATAATGTAGCCAATCGTCTTCTTTGTGGGTAGTATCCATTAGTAATTCTCCTCGCTTGCTCAGGTGCTGCACGGCCCTAAGACAGGGCCCGTGGACGAATTCTGTGTGATAGTCTCCGCAGTACTTCAGTTCAGCATTCCACCACGCAGCGCAGTTCCCGATGAGGTGTTTCTCTATATCCGTTTGCAGCCCTTTTACCACGTCAAGCGCTCTGCGGAGAACTTCTAGGGGCAGCTGGTGGTAACTGTTGGCTAGAATGCTGAGCAGGTTCGACGTTATCATGCGGGTGTCCGTAATCTCGCTGTGCAGGACCCTGGGCTCCGGAGCAAAGCGGAGGCAAAAGAAGGGATCTATGCCAACTAGCATAAACTTCTTCTCTGCCAAGTTCAGCACCACGTTATCAAGCTCAAAGTTAGAATAGAGCACTTGGGCTGTGTTAAATACTTGCAGTAAACCATCGATAAACTTCCAGATCCTTTCGGTTGTTTCGGCCCTTGCAATGTCAGATTCGGACGACTCGATAACCTCGGTCAGAGTCCTGACCTCTTTCTTGTCCGAGCCACTGATATAATCCATGATGATGTAATAGTCATCTGTGATAGGGTCAGTGGCCCTCAGCTTAGCCAAGCGTCCCTGGCTCAGGATAAGGCAACCGTACACTCTAGGGGCCAACCCGTGCCTGCTAAGGTAGTGCTGCATTTGCATAGCATCCACTAGGTTGCCCAACGAGGCATTTTGCATTCTTGCTATTGGTGGGGCCTTCTTGGGGCGTTTCAGGGCTAAACCTATTGTTGGCAGAAGGATGACGTTAGCCCCGCAGCGGACCGCACGGGGGTACTTTATAGCAAATTCTTGTCGATTTGTAAGCAGGGTATGCCAGTAGGGAAAACCTGCCGCAGTTGTGAATCCAGGACGCCGTCGTGTTGGTCCGCGGTCATGGCTAGCAAGTGATCGGCGGTTGAAAATCGTTGGATGGTGTAAACCGCAAAGGGTTTCCAACGCATGACAGAGCATTTTAACTTATCCAGGTCCAGGTTGGGTCTTTCTAGGATTGTAATATTGCAAGTACTGCAACGGAGCTTGCGTTCCAGCTCGAACTTTATCGTGCTTGCTGCACGCGTCCGGGCCAAGGCGGCTGCCCTTTCCTTTTCTTGCTTGTCTTTCGACAACATCATCTCGGTCCTTTTTTTTTTTTCTTTTTTTGCTGCTAGCCGAACCGGCAATGTTGACTCCGGCACCTCTCTAGTAGATTTTTTTTCCGGCCCAGCTGGTCCTCCTTTTTTTTCGCTGTCCAATCCTCCCTCCGCCTTTCTTCTCTTTTTGTGTTGGCTCTTCTTTGTTTTTGTTTGGTTTGTTCTCGCACAACAGCCCCTCTCCTTTCCACAAAAATGTCTTTTTTTTGTGGCAATCGACCAGAGAATGGAGAGTGGGGGGGGGGGGGGAAACGAAGTGCCACAGGACTATTGTTAAGGAAGGAGCAGAGCCAGTTCTTTTTACCAGGCTATTTTTTGCAGCCAAATAGCGCAGGGTTAGAAAGGGGGAGATGGAGAGGACCTAATAGAGCAAAAAAAAAGGCCTTTTCCCTCCCTCTCTTTCCAGCCGACCCTCTCCCCCCCATAATCTTTTTTGTTCTTGTCTTTGGCTGCCGTTGTTTTAAAGCTGTCCAAAGCTTTTCAGCCACGAGAACTAGTCTGGCTCTCCTTTTTGCTTTCTCTCTTTCTTCCTCATTTTTTTTTCGTTGACCTTGGATGACCAACCAAAGGACGGAAGACCTGCACAACCTCTGTACGGTCTGTGAGCAAGGAGCGTGCCTGCACGAAGAAGCGCTAGCGTACGTCGCGTCTACTAACAGTGCCGCCGTGCTCGCGGACCGCGCCGTACACAGCCAGCATCTGCTCTACCTGTGCTGCAGTGGGGGCCTCCGGGGTGCCTACGTGTCTGTGCTCGGGGCGCTGGCGCGCCGGCGCCCCGAGTCCGTCCCAGAAGTGCTCGCACACCTGCGCAGAGAGTTGGTGGTCCGCGAGTTGAGTGCAAACGTCTCCCTTAACACAGGGCCGTTGTGTCAGAGCTTGCTGTCGCTGTTCTGCACCCTGTCGCAGGAAGAGCGGCCGGCCGAGGCACTGAAGCCGCTGTGGTCTTTTCTGCAGACGCCACCACCGCAACCAAACACAGCACGCTTGGTCAGGTCCTTACTTAACTCACGGTGCACTGCCGCGGCGTTGCGGGTGGCTTCCGTTGTGCTGTCACATCCCGGAAGTTCAGCAGAGGCCGACGCGGGCGGCTTCGTCAGTTGGCTCGGTGTCGCGGGCTGGCTCTGGCACAGCCGCCAGGAGCCCCTGGTCGAAGCGCTGCTGCTCAGGGTGCTAGACCTCCTGGGACTGCGCGTCTGTGCGCTGGAGCCCCGACCTCCAGTGCGCCGTGGCCGTGGTGTCTGAGCTAGATGCCTGCCTTTTGCAACTGGAGCGTCCTGAGGTCCTGGCCGCGCTGGCCGATGCGTCCGAGTTGTTGCGGCTGTCTGACGAATGCTGGGCCGCGGCCGCCGCTCTGGTGCGTTCGCCCGTGCTGCTAGACTTTTTTTGGCTCTTGGAGCCCAGGCCCGTGCACCAACACCGCACACAAATGTTGCTAGAGCTGGCGCTGTGCGGTGCTTACACCGTGGAAGGCGGCAACGTGTTGTTCCGGCTGATGGCCGTGCCGTCGGTGCTGTGCATGGCGGGTCTGTTAGCTACAGCGGGTGCGCCAGATGATGCTTGGCTGCAGCGCTGGGACCCCGCTTTCAAGAAGCCCTGGAAGCTTTGGCGAACGATCAAGCAAAAAGCCTTTGCCAGGGGCTTCCATTCGCCCGCGCCGCTACTAAAGTTTCTGCAGCAACTGAGCGTCGATGTCAACCAGAGCTATTTGCGCCTCGCGGCCGACAGCGAAAGTGACAAGCTTCTGCAACAACTGAGTGTCGAAGTCAACCAGAGTTATTTGCGTCCGGCTCTCGACAGCGTTGGCGGTCTTGATCGCAAACATCAGCACGCCAGCGCGCCCCTCTTGCTGGCGTGCCAGAACGGGGTTGGTAGAGAAGGCCAGGACGCGGCCGACACTAATAATGAGGCTATTTGCCCAACACCGCCCGCTACCATGACGAGCTCCAGCAGATTTGTCGGTCTGCTCAGGGCCGTCGAACCGCGGGAGTGGCGCGACGCGGCCGACCCCGCTGGCCTCGCCGCCGCGGTAGCCGCCCTGGACGAACTGCACACAAAATTAGCTGCTCAGCTGGCCTTGCTGCAAAGCGAGTGCGATTGTTGTGTAGTATGCTTGGGGGAGCCTGATGACGATGACAGCACACAGCTAGTGCGTTTTATCCCTTGCGACCATGCCCAGACATGCGCAGGTTGTGCGGCGCAGCTACAAGTTTGTCCGCTCTGCCGTGCCGCCATAGATGCTGTCATTTAAGCAGGGAGACGGGAGAAATTCCCCTCCTTTGCGTAGGGGCTTGGTTTGTGAGTAAAAAAAAGGGGAGGGGAGGGGGGGGGGGGGGAGGAGTTTTGTGGTGTGTGAGAGAGAGAGAGAGGGGGGAGGGGTAGGGAGGAAAAAAAGCGAAGAAACCAAAGAGAGCAAGAGAAAAAAAGGAGGTGCTACTAAACGCTAGACTGTGGGGGGGAGGGGGGGGAGGAAGGAGAGAACAATAAACAACGTGTTCTTCAAGGTTCCCCCTCTTTTTCTAACTGGTCTTCTCGGCCGAACAATTTTGCTCTGGCCCCGCCATGAGCGAACCAGAGTATCAAGCGCTGATGTACCTCAAGCTCCTGCGCCCGGCGCCCGTGCTGTACGTACAGGGCGGGGTGGCCGGTCTGGCCGACTACTGCAAGGACGCGAACAGGCAAGCCACACTACAGGCGCAGGTCAGCAGCCGGCCGCTAGAGTTTCTGCCGAGGTTGAGCGCCGTCACAGAGTCTTCAAACCTACGTGTGTCTTTCCTGGACTGGTTCTCTTGCACGCGGGGCAGGGACTGCCTGGCCTACTCACAGCCGTTGAGAAAGAGGCCCGCGGTTGCTGTTCCAGGCCCCCCCACGCCGTCGGGCCCGCTGTTGATGCAATTATCGGCCGAGGAATTATGGATCTACAACTACTAGTACGAGACCTTCATGCTAAAGCCGGGGGCCAACGAAAATAACTTCCTCAAGTACATGCGCACGCAGGTGGGCGACAACGACGCGCACAGGTTCATGAAGATGGCGACGGAGAGCTACAATCTCTTGCGGGGCATAACCGCGGGCCGTCTGTGCGTGCTGTGCTACCGCGATGTGTCTTGCAAGTGGCTGGAGTTGTGCCGCCAGGGTCTAGCGCAGGTTGAACAAGGCGTGTTGTTGCAGCGCGCGGTCCTGGCGCAGTCCCCGAACGGTTCGTTCGAGTACTGCGATTGGGCCCTGCAGCGCCTGCCGGAATCGAATCTAACGGGATTTTGCCAGCCAATCCCCAAGCCGTGGCTGCAGAAGCTCCGCTGGTGCTGGCGAGAAATCGGCAGTGTCCAGCACTTGTTTCTGGACCAATCCACCATTCTGACTGGCCCACGCTAAACAATGAAAATAAAATAAAAATCCAACGTCGAAGAAGTGTTAAAAAAAAGCTAGCCGCAACGGAGGGCCGGCCGAGATTATTGGAATTTCTAAGACCGCATTCCTTTTAGCTCTTTTCTCCCCGCCTGACTTGGTTTGGTACGCACAGAAAAAAAAATGAAGGCAGGGAGGAGGGGTAGGCACCGGTTCGTGCGTGTGTGCTAGGGATCACAAGATAGTTGACCGGCTAGCAGCGAGAGATCCAAAGGCCGCAAAAAGAAGTCGGAAGGGGGGGGGGGAAGAGGGAAAGGGGCAAGAGGTCCAGACAAATACCAAAAAAAACAAATCTTGTTTTTTTTCTGCTAGCATTTCCCCAAAAGTGTTGAGAAGATTCTGGGCCGGGTGAACGTGGTGGGGGGGGGGGGGGAGCCAAAAGAAAATAGTGACAAGAGTACGCCGAGAGAAAAAGTAAAAAAAAAAAGAATCTCTCGCGAAGAGTTAAAAAAAAGTTGTGGCGCATGATTAATGAGGCCTGGGGAACGTACCGCACGGGGGAAATCAAACGCGCACTGAAGGAGGTCGTGGTGCAAGAACTGCCCCCACCCCCGCGGCCCAACGTCGGTCTTTTTGCACTACGGAACGTACAAACCATGCTGCTGCCGCAGGCGTTGCTAGAGGCCATTGATCACACTTTTACACTCCGCATTACGTACGCGGAATGGGGCGGGGGGCAGGACGGCCGAGACCAGCCCGTCGGCTTCTGCGGTAACCTGGATATCTTGCAAACACTGAAATACGTGCAGATCCAAGTGCCCACGGCCCGCTTACAGAGACTGGAAGTACTGCCCCTAGATCGCGCGTTGCCCTCGCAGTTTACCACCCACAACAGTATCGCCCTGGAGCTCAACGTCGACAACCAGAACGACCACGCACCAACTCTGGAGGAATTGCGCGCCGTGTCCGACGCCGCGCGCCCGCCCGTCCACGACGATTCGGAGTGGCGGCGTCTGCTGCGGGAACACGAGCCGGAGCTTTATGCGCGCGTGCTGCGGTCGTTGGCGCTGGCGCCCGACGACGATCTGCACGTGGAGCCGGGGCCGGCGCCCAGTGACGCGGCGCTGTTCAGTGACGAGCAGCTCGAGGCGCTGCTAGCGGCGCTCGGCGTCCGGCCCGTCTATCTAGAGGAACTGCACACAGTCGCCGGGGGGCGCGTTGTCATGGCGCCGGGCCTGGCCGGGACCGTGCTAGTATACTTGCTACCGGGCGAATCGTTGCACCTCAAATGCTGGGCTACCAAAGGCTCGGCCGTCATGAACGGGCTTTTCAAGAAGGGCCTAATCACCCCGAGGCTGGAGTCCAAGGTACAGGTGTCGGCAAACGCCGGCTATGAGGTGTGGGCCTGCTGCCCTACCGGGGTGTTCGACGTGGAAGACAGCGGTGCGATTGTGGTGGCCCGCCCCTGGCACTGCATCGCGTGTTTGCGCTGCACACGGTCTAACGCGAACGTCACGGTCAAGACGCCGGCGAACGCGGCGGACGCGCTGGACTGGCTGGTGGAGATCGAGAGCTACGGATCAGAAACGCCCAGACAATTGCTCGAGGAGTGCCTGGATTTTTTGCGCGAGTATCAGCCGAAGCGGGCCAGGGCGCCGTCGTCAGGAGTACAGGGGGCCTTGCACGAACCCTCATCAGCGTACCACCCCGCCTCACCAGCCTCGTCAATGACAGCCGGGGCGAGATCGCCCATGACTCTGTCGTCCGTGTCACCTTCCTACCAACCGTCCTCGCCTTCGTACCAGCCGTCATCGCCTTCGTACCAGCCGTCGTCACCCACCACCCCGCCGGGGCCATCCGTGTCGCCTTCGTACCAGCCGTCATCGCCTTCGTACCAGCCGTCGTCACCCACCACCCCGCCGGGGCCATCCGTGTCGCCTTCTACCAGCCGCCGTCACCCACCACCCCGCCGGGGCCGCCCGTGTCGCCTTCGTACCAGCCGCCATCACCCACCACCCCGCCGGGGCCGCCCGTGTCGCCTTCGTACCAGCCGCCATCACCCACCACCCCGGCGGGGCCGCCCGTGTCGCCTTCGTACCAGCCGCCATCACCCACCACCCCGCCGGGGCCGCCCGTGTCGCCTTCTTACCAGCCGACTTCACCCACCACCCCGCCGGAGCCGCCCGCTTCGCCTTTGTTCCAGACTTCGCCATCACCACCCGCACCGGGACCGCTGATGTCACCGTATGCGGCTGCAACGGGGCCCACAACTCCGTTGGGACCGCCCCCTTTAATTTCACCTGATCCACCAGTGTTACCTCCCTACATAAACCGCTACAGTTAGGTGGCTACGTTCATCGACGTACGCTCTCCTTCCTGTTCCCGGTCCTCCTGTCGTTCCAAGTTTCCATTAAAAAAACTTTGCTTGACATAGCAGTTGGCCCACCTTCCCACCCTTTTTCTCCCTAAGCCCACTAAAAAAAAGTTTAAAAAGAAGAAAAAGTGCAATAGCGCCAAACCTCCTTTCGCTAGCTACCATTCTGCTGGGAAAGGGAGAAAAAAGGACGAGGGGGGTTGGACGGGGACGGAGATTGGGAGAGATGGGGGAGGGAGAGACAGGAGCAACTACATTTGGAACGACCACCCGTCCAGTCCAACGAAATCGCAAAGGCTCGTAACAATATTCGTTAAAAACAAAGAACCCAAAAAAAACCCCTATGTTCAGCCATGCCGACATTTTGCAGAAATTGCGGTTCTAACAAAGCAGCGCCTACACTGCCAAGCAACCCACCACTACCTAAGTCACAGGGTTCCTGCCTCTGCCCCTGCGGAAAGAGCCACGGATGTCTATTCCGTTGTACAAACAAGAGCTCTACAGAGCCAGAAATTACTACCGTGGTATGAGAACAAAAGAAAGACGAGAGTTCTGGGCCAAGGCAACACCAGAAGACCGAGCACAATGGCAAAGCTGGGTGAGAGAGAATGCAAGAGCACTCAAGTAGGATAGTGCACAGTGGAATTATGACAACCCATCGGCGAGGAATAACCTAGCAATTCCGTATACAGGAGTTAATCCGCACAAAACCTTCGAGGAAATTGTCAAAGGCTTAAATGCAGATCAGGTTGGGCGTGCACAGGTCGGGTATTTAATAGCCTCGGTTGTTGAAGACGAGGCGCGAAGGAAACTGGAACAACAGAGTCGGGAATCGGAAAAATACCGCGGGTCGCCAGAGAATGAAGATGAAAATAATAATCTGTTGTATAACCAGCGAATTCGATATTTGTAGCTCGACGATTTTACTGTCCAGAGTTGAAAAATAGACCGCGGCGGGGGGCCAGACATGATGTACTGATACCTAATACTAAAAAAAAAGCCATAATTTGTTCGGTGGCATTTTCTTTCTCTCCATTTACTGGCTCCCTCCCCTCCCCTAGGCGTAAGAAGCAGCCGGCCCGCACTTTTCTGTCGGATGACAGTCCCGACCACTTTTTTTTTCGGTACGAGTGCCGGTTCCAGCGCCTAGTGACAGAGGACCAAAGACCTTCCTTTTTTATTAGTGTATTTTAAAAGAAGACTAGAATCTCAGCTATTCGTTATGGCCGTTCTAATGCAGCATAACAGACTCGCGTTTGGTCAAAACCTGCGCGACTGCTTCTCTTGACTTTCAGTTCGAGCAGGCGGGGCAGGGTGTTAGCATGCGCACTAACTCCTGGATTGCTGGGATATTCGCCGTTGCCTCTTGTGCTCTCTGCTCGTGCGCTTGGAGCCGTTGTTCGAATCTTTGTTGATGGGCCAGCTGCTGTTCTTTTAGCTTCATCTGGTTGCCAACTAAAGATCGCATCGCGGTCTGTTGTTGCTGTAGCCGCTGGTGGCCGTCCTCGAAAGCTTGCCTCTCGGCCCGCTGTTTTTGTAGTAGCAACTCCCGGGCCTGGTCGGACGCCTGCCGCTCGGTCTCGTGCTTTTGTTCTAGCTTTTTCCGGTCCTGTTCGGACTTCTCCCACTGGACCTGATTATGCTTTTTTACCTCTTCCCGGGTCTTCGGGACCTTGGCACGATCGGCCGCCCACTGCTCTACCAGCTTTTTCTTGTCTTCCAGCAGGAGCTGCGCCCCTTTCAGATCTTGGGCCTGAGCTGACTGTCCTTTCGTCCTCTGCCACAGCTCCGCGAACAGGGCATCGTACTCCTTCTGCTTGGCTTCGTGTTGTTGCTTGGCTTCTGTCAACCGCGCGGCAGCCTCACGCGCCTTTTGTTCTTTCTCTTGCACTCTGGACTGGAAGATAACCAGCGCTACCCGCGGCAGCGCCATGACCGTTTCATCCCAAGTCCACCACTGGGACCACTCCGTGGTCCACGTCTCTGTTATTTGCAGGAACTGGGCTTTTCTGTCCTGCTTTTTGATGACCTCGTCGGTGACCTTGACCCACGTGTCGAAATTAGTTTCCCACTGCCGCCTGGCCCGCAACACATACTCTTTGAGCGCTGGCGTCGTGGGAACAGACACGGATTCATCCCACCAACGTTTCCAAGCCTCCTTCCAATCTTGACGTCTTGCGTTGACCTTTTCTATTCGCTTATCTCTGTAGCGCGTAATGCTGGCCTCTGCTAGACTCTGACCCATCTTACGCATTCTTTCGAGCGGGTTGTCGATAGGTGCGCGGACCAGCCGCCCGCCCATCGAATAAAACAGGTTAGCGAACCCGAATTTCTCGGCTCAAAAATCTTTATGGCGGACCAGCCGCCCGCCCAGAGACAATGTCCTGTCTGCAAGCGCCCGCGGCACAACACAGCTACCAATGCTAGTGTCTGACCTGCCTGATCAGGCGTTCCAGGCCTCTGACCAAGGCCAGGCCCCGCTCGCAGTACGCACCGGCGTGCATCCAGGCACCGCCCCCGTACTGCCGCGAAATCTCGATGTAGCGCCTCCAGTACTTTTCGTCCGACAGAAACTGCTCGGGGTCCATCCGCTGTCCGTCGAGCGTGATCTGCAACGACTGTTTGGCCTCCAGCTGCAGCCCGACGGGCACGCCCTGGTACGGAGTAGCGAGCATCTACCGGCTCCGGCAACCCAGCTTCGGGCAATCGTGCGCCAGAAAACGCGTTAGCTGCGCGTTGAATTCGTGGTAAGCCTGGCCCCGCAAATGTGCTGGCCCGGGTCCGTGGCGAGCCGGGTCCGGCAAAGGCACTGGTTCGTGACGCCAGGAATTCCAGAACAGGGAGCCCTCCCGACAGTAAGCCTCGAGGTTGGCCCAGCAGACCCCGGCTAGCTCGCCCAGCTGCACGGGGGCTATATCTTGGTAACGAAAGGCCAGCGGAGGGCCGTCACGGTTATTGTCACGCTGGCCAGCGAACTCAACCTCGTAGTCGTCCGCAGCAGATGCCGAAACCAGCCTGGCGCCGAGCACCTTGACCTCTTCTGCCGCGCCGACGCCGGGCTGCACCCGCAGCCTCAACACCTTCTGGCTGTCGTCTAGCAGTGCCCCGAGGGTTCGGCAGAGCCTCTGCTGTTCTGATTCGTTCGGCAGCTCCTGGTGCACGTGCTCGGCGTAGGCCTTTAGCAGACGCTTGTCCCAGGGGGGACGCAGAGTGCCCCAGGAACTCCAGAAGTCGCGGGCCACCGGGCAGTAAAGCCGCAAATCTTGCCACAGCGGCTCGCTTGGCGTTTTTCTGATGGCGCGTAGCATGTCGTGTAGATCCGCCGGGTTGTCCTCGACGTTGGGTTTGAGCAATAGCGTCAGTTCCTCGGCGTCCGCCGACGTCGCCACCAAAAAACACTGGTGGTTCTTAACCACTACGCCCCAGGCGCGGTACTCCTGGCCCTTGTACTCGAAGGCCAGCCGCGGCCCGAACTCGGCCAAGAAGTGCGTCCCGCACTTCTGCTCCGCGGCACAGCGCTGGCAACACTGCTGCTCAAACGCTTCCGCCCGGCCGGCATTTGTGATCCGGCGTAGGGTGTACTTGTTCTGCTCGGGTTCTGCACAGGCCGGAACCGGCGGGTGCCTGTCCTCGTACGCGGCTAGCAGCCGGCGGTTGTAAATAGGCGCCTCTTCGCGTGCCGCGACTTCGATCGGCGACCAACTCTCGTAATCCTCTACCATATCTCCGTACCGCTGGGCTAGCAGATGTCCATGCAACTTCTGTATGCGCTGCAGCTTCTGGGCGTAGATCAAACGTTCCAGGGCTTGGACCAGTTCTTGCGCGTGCGGGCAGCACTGCAAAAAACCCAGCCAGTCGTTACAGTGGTACTCTAGCGCCACATTGATGAACTGCAACCAGTACAGGCCCCGGTCCACGCTCCCCTCACTCCGCAGAAATTCATAGACGTCCACCGCGTCGCCGTTGATCGTGATCTCCAGCGCTGCAGCCAGGCTGGCTTGGCGGTAGGCGCGCAGCTTGATCACGCCTCTGTTTGGAGGCAGGCTCACCAGCACGTGCTCTTGGCAGTGCCGGCCGCACCGTTCGGTTCTCGCATGTCCTAGAAACCAGTCGAGGGCGATCTCGAACGCGCGCGGGCAATCGCCTAGGGGTTTGAAGTTCTGGGGCCAGGACGCCCAGAACCTGGACCTGTCCGCACAGCGTTTGTCCTGCTGCGACAGCTGCAGGGCGCCCAGGCTTACGAGCTGGGCGGCTGTCAAATCGCGGCAGGGCACGAAGGTCGTTTTTTTGTCGTCGCCGTCCTCCTGGCACTCGACCGTAATTTGTCCGTCCAGGACAGAAACATTGTGAGCGAGGTAGCGTTTTTTTATTCCGTCAGCCAGCTGCAGGGACAGGCGTGCCCGCCTGCGCAGGCTGACGGGCAAACCAACACACGCGCGCGCGCGCGCGTTTACCTTTTTCTTTTTGGCAGCAGGGGGTTGCGGCTGTGGCGGCTGGCATTGGTGCTGCGAGTACGCTGGTAACAACCTGGGGTCCCAAACGGCGTTGCCGGCGCCCCAGCTGTGCCAGAAATACCAGCCGTCCCGACAATAGCCATCGAGATCCTTCCACAGCTCCTGTGCCGGCCTGGCCTGCAGCTGGCGCACAAAAGCTTGTAGGTAGTCCGGTTGCGGTTGGTGGTTAAAGTAAACCAGCCTGGCAGAAGGCCTGACGTTTCCGTCGACCGCCTTGAAGGCCACCCCACAACCGTCGGACTGGACCCATGCCAACGCAGCTCGGTACTGGGCCGGCTCTTCGTTGACGACAAATTCTACCCGGAGGTCCGCAGCGAACCTGGCAAAACGCTTGCTGCACCTGGCATCAGCAGCACAACTTGGGCAGCCAGACACTTTTGCTGTACTGACTTTTTTGTTCTTTTCGTCAACCGCCAGCAAGTGGTACTGTTCTAAACCCGTACACTCTCTGTCCTGCACATGTTCGTGTTCTAAGTACTTGGCGAAAAGCTCGCGGCTGAAAGGTGCCGGCCCTGCGGCCATAGTCTACTACCGCGGAATTTTGAACGACAAGGTAGACGCTTGGGTAAAAAAAAGAGAAAAAACAAATCGGCAGGAAAAGGCGCTAGTCTGTTTTTTTTAATTACCTATTACCAGCAAAACCTTTTTTTCTTTTAATTGCAGGGCCTCCTTTATGAAAGGAGAGAGTTGCGAAGGTTTTTTTCTGGGGGCCTCACGATGATTCTGCGGTCCATCTACACCCCTTCTCTCTCCCCCCCCCCCCCAACCCTCGCATTTGTGCGTCGTGGGCCTTTTCCTTCCCTTTCCATCCTGTTGTTTGTCTGCAGCGGCAGCCAGACGCTCGTCGCGCGCGGGAAAAACACACCGCCGCTGACTGTTTTGGTGATAAACTTGTTGACTTCAGACTTTAATTAAAAAAAAAATAGTGCAGGCAAATTTAGCAGTGACAAACTCTTTACCCTCCACATGTTTTTGGCCTAAACCAAACACGAGGTAAAAGAGTTGTCAGTGTACTGTTTTTTTTGGGGGGGGGAGGAGGACGAAGGGGTGTACAACCCTTTTTCTTTCTTCCCCCCTTCTTTTTTTCGTCTTTTGTTTACACCAGCGAGAATTGCAATTGTGTACAACACCCGGTCCTTGTACAAGCCCCTGCTCTATCAACTGTAAGGGTGTTACTTACAATACAGGCCACACTGTCCGTACCGTACAACATCAATGCACCGTTAACCCAAATAATATCACAACCCTGAGAGACACTCCGAAGCATAATTGGGGCCGGATCGTAAGCCCAGTTGACGTACATACACTTTGAGATGTAATCGTAGGCGCCTACCTCGGCGGTCCAATATATGAAAGCCGGCGTGCCACTGCCAATGACAAACCTGGTGTTGCTACAAGTGCCCCAAGTAACAACGCTTTGATAGACTGACAGGCACGTATTGCTAGAAGTAAATTTTATGATCTGCGCAGGGCCTGGTGCAGGGGTTCCCGTTGGCGTCACGGACGGCGTGATTGATCTACTTGGTGTCACAGACGGTGTGATTGAAATTGTGGGCGTCACGGACCGCGTGATTGAAATGGTCGGCGTGACGGACGGTGTGATTGAAATGGTCGGCGTCGCGGACGGCGTCGGGTTTTGTGTCAGCAAGTACAGCGCGGTCCCGGCGCTGCCGCACGGCAGCACCGTCACCGCGGCAGAAGTGACGCCGACGCAGACATTTGAGATCGCCAGCTGGTACAGCGGTCCGCCAAACATGGCCGACACGTCGCGCGAGCCCGCCGGCGCCACTTGACTCAGCTCGAACCACTCGCTCGAGCTGTTGGTTGCTGTGGTCGTGACGGTTGTGCTGTTGCCGTACCACTTGTTGTTGCCAACCCCGTAGTTGGCAAAGGTAATTGAGTACCGGAGGCGGTCCGCGTCAGGCGACACCGTACACCACTGCGCCTGGCGGCTACCCGCGTCAAGCCCGCCACGCGGGTCCAGCGCAACGGACGCCAGCGTCGTGGCCACGCGGCCCGTCGGCCCGAGCCACAGCAGTTCCTCGCCGCTCGCGTTGGCCAGCAGCCGGGACACGACCAGATTGACGTAGCCCTGCGTCGTCTCGTACACGAACGGCCGCGGTGTCACTGACACGGACGGCGTGCGCGACGCTGTCACTGAGATTGATTGTGTAATGGACGCCGTGATTGAAATTGACCGTGTAACGGACGATGTCACCGAGGCCCTGCGATCGTAAGGCGTGAACACGACCAGAGTGCAGCCAGTGCCCGGCGACGCCCCCCTGAGCACGTACTTGCCCTGGCTATCCCAGTAATACAAATAAAGATCCGCTCGCGCCTCCTGCAAGCATAACAGCTCCCCTCCGGGACCGATCGCCAGCCGTGCGCTACCCCGCGTGGAACGTTCTGGGAAATCCAGCGCAAAAGCGTTGTCGCTCTCTACACAGAAGGCGCCCTGGGGCCGCATTTGGTACAGCAAAAAGTCAGGGTTGGTCCAGTCGCCGCTCCAGAACACGCCCACGTTATCACCCCCGTTGACCAGGAGGAAGGGCGCCTTGATCGCATCGGAGGCGCCGATCGAGGGGCAGGTCTGCAGGTCGGCGCCGATCGCGCTGCCGTTGCGCACCACGCGCAGACAAACGTCGTTGTACTTGAGCATGGTAGTATAAGACGACGCAGCGACGCTTGCTGCTAATGGTGGGGCGCCGATAGCCGACACCACGGAAAAAGAAGCTACCGTAAGCTGCAGGGCGGTATCAGAATATTGCGACCAGGTCAGGTCGCGCTGCAGCCACACGTCGAAGGTCGCCTCGCAGGGCCGTGACAGGCGCAGGCGCCCCCCGTCCAGCCACACCGTGCCGTAGTAGGCGTACGTCGTACAATAGCAAAAGAGGCACGGGTCGCCTATGGCCCTGATCAATACCTCCCTCTCATACCACTGAGTGCCATGGCACTCCATGCACGTTAGACAGCTTCCCCGCAAGTCAGCCCGCGTCGTCCAACAGTTAGGAAAGTTTGGTTTGAAGTTCGTGATCTGGTACCAAGTCTCGTTGGGACCGGCGGTTAGCCCGCCGCCGCAGTTTACATACTGCAGCCGCTGCTGAGACTGGCTCAGGCAGTAGCCCAAGCGGTCCAGCAGCACGACCGGCGGCGGGGGGCTGCGGCTGGGCGTGATGCTAATTGACGAACTGGTACTGACGCTACCCGATGGCGTTAGGCTGACGCTGGAGCTTCTCGATGGCGTGGGGCTGTCGCTGACGGTACCCGATGGCGTTGGGCTGTCGCTGACGCTACCTGATGGCGTTGGGCTGTCGCCCGGCGGCGTCAGCGTCACGAGGCACTCTCCCCTACACGCGTTTGCTGGCACCCAGCCCACGCGAGGTTGCAGCACGTGGTCGAGCCCGCAGCCGGTGAGGCGCAACCAGAATGCGCCGGGCCGCGCCCCGACCTCGATGACCTGCTGCAGTCCGTTGCTGCGGTCCAGCGGCGCCACGGTCAGCGAGAAGTTCTGTCCGAGCGCGGACGGCGGCAGGTTGCAGCCCATCGTCGAGGCGGCGGCCAGCGCATAGGCAAAGCGCAAGGAGCCGTGGGACGGCCACTCCGCACGCGAGTTGTGCAGGGTGACCGCCATGTCCAGCTGCTCGGATAGCGTGCCGCAGTCGCCCCACGTGAGAGTCTGAACGCGGAGACAACCGCCGCCTCCGCGCACAACCACAGCCAACGGGCGCAGCGACGGCGTGGGCGAGAACGAGCTCGAAGGTGTCCGAGAGCCGGAAGACGAAGCGCTGGTCGTGGCCGATCTGGTCTGGGACACGGATATGGACGGTGTGTCGGTCTGGAACAGGTAGGGAATCGAGGTGGTAGCGAAGGCACGGCCAGTAAGCGACTCGCTGAAGGCCCACTGCTGGCCCGCAGAAGACGGAGCCCTGAGATAAAGCATCTTGACGTAGCAAGCATCACCAACGCAGGTAGTGCAGTAGTTGTAGATCCTGCCGCTGCTCCAGCCAATCTGGATCGAGAGGCTAAAATGCGGTTGAGGACCACACCCTACCCACGAGAAGCCGTTGACCACGCAGCCCGGCTCGGACAGCTGCAGACACTGCTGCAAATAGTTCGACGGGTTCGACGGGTCGGCCGGGCCCAGTAGCCGTTCCGTGTTATACCCCATGGCGCAGCTGCGCGCGGCTCTGGTGTTCGACGGGCATTGCTCCCACGTGAATGTGGCAGCGCACATGCACAAGTTCGAGTGCCTAAAGATGTACGCGGGGGCCAGGCTGGGAAACGGGCTAAGCGATTTCGTGGGCGTTGTGGTCACGGTCGCCGTCGCCGTACGTGTCGGCGTGCGCAAGACACCCGCCGCCATCGTGGGCGACGGCGACTGCGACGGCGACGGCGACGACGACGGCGACTGCGAGGAAGTGCGAGTGCGCGACGGCGACGGCCTCACGTCCACTGGGTGGGCGTGCAGCGCGCGCGTCCGCGCCGACAGATGGCACACCAGCTCCGGCAAACGATGTATGTATGTATGTATGTATGTGTGTTTGTGATGTATGAATGTAATGTAATGTATGTATGTATTTATGTAATATGTGTGTATCTATTCATGTAATGTATGTAATGTATGTACGTATGTACGTATGTATGTATATGTAATATTGTATGTATGTATGTATGTATGTATGTATGTATGTATGTATGTAACAAACTATGCATGTATGTATGTATGTATGTATGTATGTATGCATGCATGATGTATGTATGTTCGTATGCATGTATGATGTATTTATGTATTTATGTATGTATGTATGTATGTATGTATGTATGCATGCATGATGTATGTATGTTCGTATGCATGTATGATGTATGTATGTATTTATGTATGTATGATTCTATATGTAGGTATGTATGTATGTATGTATATATGCAATGTTGTATGTATGTATGTATGTATGCATGCATGCATGCATGTATCATCGGTATGTATGTATGTATGTATGTACATACATATGTACATATTATGTATGCATGCATGCATGTATAGATGTATGTATGTATGTATGTATGTATGTATATGTATGTATGTATGTATGTATGTATGTAATGTATGTATGTATGTATGTATGTATGTATGTATGTATGTATGTATGTATGTACATACATATGTGTAGCCGGAGGAGCTAGGGGAAGGGGGGCGGGGATGCGCGTGTGTTTGTGTGTGTGCGTGTGTTTTTGTTTGTGTTTGTGTTTGTATTTGTGTGTGCAAGTGAGAATGAGAGAGAGCTCAGAGAGGAAAGGCCGGGGGAGGAGGGGGGGGGGGGGGGATGAACCTTTCAGTCTGAAGAACAGGTATAATCCTTTTCCCTAAGCTTGGCTTGGTAGGAGTCAATACCTTTGTCACCCTTCCAATATCCTTGACCATTTTGTTCGAGTTCGATTGAAGCTTCCAGGTAAAGACCATAAACACCCAGTAGTTCCAGGTAAAGACCATAAACACCCAGTAGGAATGCACCAGTGTCCCGGGGAAAAGCCACTAAAAGGAAAACCTCAAACCATAGAAATCTGGGACCCGGACCTCGAAATTTGGGACCCGTACGGATCTCACGGGGTCCCTCACTGCAAACCAGGGAAAGTTTTCATTAGTTTCTAGAGTTTGTAGTGGTAAAAATAAAAACGCTTCAGGCTAAGTTTGGGACGTGCGATCCCCTTGTGTGCTTCTTCTAATATGCTATTTCTATACTAGCTATAGACGGGCGATCTGCGATCACCTGTCATATTCTCGTTCTAGTTATTAGCGTGGTTTAGCAACAAACCAAACACTTCTTTGTTAGAAAGGGCCGGCCTGTTTAATGGAATCTAGCCAGGTAACTTGGGCGTTTCCCCGGATTTAGCACAAGTTTTGGGAACAGAGAGGAGAACAGACAAGAGGAACAGAGAGGAGAACAGAAGAGTTAGACAGGAGAAAATCTAAGCTAATATAACTAATATAGGAGAAAACACTCTTTGGTTGTGGTTTTCGAACACACACTGCATTATGTACCTTGCAGTCTTGCAGATCTCATTTTAGCACGGTTCTTAGCACACTCCTCTCTTTTCTCCTCTCAGTTCTCTCTGTTCCTTTTCTCTGTTCTCCTTTCTCTCTCTCTCTCTCTCTCTCTCTCTCTCTCTCTCTGTCCTCATACAATTTCTCAGGATCCCCCCCGAGGTGATCCAACGCAACCCCAAAGTATTTCTCGCTGAATTCTTTGGCAAAACGCAGCTCCTTGCTCCATAGTTTGGGGTTTTCTGCATCTTCGTCCCGGGTGCTAACAATTTTGGCGTAAGTCTCGCAGTCTTTAAGGAAAGCTAGCGTTTCTTTTGTAGTCCACCAGCGCCCTTTGCATTTGCTTTCTATGTACGTCTTGGTTTTTTTGAAGAGAGGATCGGACCGATCCCCATCCCTAACGTCATCGGGATCCCCGAGCATACAACCGACCATCCCATAGAAATTGCCATACGAGGATATTTGCATAAGACGATACTTTTGCCCCACGTGGCACAGCAAGAAATTGCAACTGTGACCTGACATCTTTACAAGGCACAGCGCCACTGATTCGAACTTAACTTCAGCTAATGAAGTAAGCTTTCCGCGCGGGGCTGACAAGAACACGTCCAGCTTGTGGCCTTTCCCGGGCTCGTACTGTTCCATTAGCTTTTTA
>WBZZ01004871.1:57500-60841 GCA_019918135.1 Paulinella micropora
TTTTTCTTGAGATGTTTTGGGTCTAGGGGCGTGCAAACAGGTATGGGCAATGATTTTTTTTGAGTTGCAGGGCTACTTATGATCTGTTTGTGAGTGGGGCTTGGGTTGCTGGCAGACAGGCGTTTTTGGGTCTGACAGCTTGCAGCTCAGGGTGCAAGAATGTGGGTTTCATGTGGTGTGGGTGTCGGGTGGTTTCTGAATACAGGGGCATGTAAGGGGAACTATGGGGGACGGTTTTGCGGAAAGAGCATGCCGTTTTTCGGTCTGTTTGGAGATGGGACAAGGGTTGCTGTGACGAATTGCTGTGAGAAAGGGACACTCATTTCCCACAAACCTTGGCAAATAGGTGGGGAAACCACTCGGATATATATGATTCACGTTTGCTTCAGTGTGGGTTGATATTTTATGATGTTTCTGATGGGTTTTGGGGCTTGAAAACGCAGATGTTATGTTGACTTGGGGTTGGGGGTATGAGAACTGAGGCAAAGACAAGAGGATTTTATGCACAAGAGGACGTATTTGGGGAAACAGGGGTGTGGCAAGACGAAAGAGGACATAGGGGAAGACAGGGGAAGCAAATTTTGCAAGGTTTCATGAGCGGAAGGGGTTACAACAGGCACGGTTTGGGGGTGGACATGTCGGTCTGAGGAAGGGGGTTAGAAGGAACGATTTTTCGCAACAAGGGGGTAAACAGGAAGGATGCCACCCGAGGGAATGGGAATAGGGGTGGAGGACTACGAGGAGAACTTGAAGGAGGCTTGAAATTCCAAAGATAAGGGGGGTTTTCGAAGGGGGTAAGTCGACGCCATCATGGCGCAAAAAGAGGACAACAAAAGCAACGGGTATAGCGGACGAAAAGCGCTGAGGACACGCCAACTCGAAAGGAGAATTTTCGGGGCTCTTTGCGGGCTTTTCCAAGTGGTGAACTATTGCCGGTTTCGGCCATATCATGGTTTTTGACGGCCTAAGTGACAGGGAACGCAGTGTTGAGGAGCAGAAGTGCGTAGAGGATGACAGGGGAACTTGAAGGAGTTGAGGTTTTGGAACAGAGAGGCTGCTGGGAACTTGAAGAGAGCCTAGAGAAACGGAGAGACTTGAACGGATTGTAGGAGGAATGGAAGAGGGGAGTACTGTAGTATGGGGAAAGCAGAGCATGAGAACTTATGCCCTACTTTAGGTGTTCGACATCAGTACGGATTCGACAGATGAGAGGAAAGAGGATGGTGGAAAGGGGGAGAGACAAGAAAAGAGAGGAAGGAAGGGGGAAAAGCGGATCAAGAGAAGAAGAGCTATTGGAAAGAGGCATATCTGGAGAAGGAGGATTTTCCGGAGTCGGAACTATGGAACGAGGATGAGATACGTATTGGAAGAAACATATATATTCAAGTGGAAGACACGTGGAAGCTATACAAGGCATGTATGGAGAGGATCAAGGCTTTGGAGAAAGAGGATGAGAGGCAGAGGAAGATCGAGGAATTGGAAGAAGAGGCTGGGACAAACAAACAGATCTACGAGACCTTGTGGGGTTTGGCGAGACAGAGACGTCGGAGATACTTGAAAACTCGATATGATCAAGCTTCACGGGTGCTTGAGTCATTGCGTTTAATCCTGACGAGGAGGAAGAAATGGAGGAACGTTGCAAAAACAAGCGGCAACGGACTAACTACTTGTCGTAGGATGGTAGCGGGGGGAATACCTCTGATTGCATTCTACTTTAGGTCTCAATGGAAAAGAAAAAGACAGGCAAGGAGGAAACAGGGGACGGGGAAAAGGAGGCAGACGAGGAGAAGAGGGAGGAGGAGACACCGGAATTTTGGAGAAAGGCGTGGGAAGAGGAGACGGAGGAGGGGGAAAAGGGGATGTGGGTAAAGGGGGGAATACGAATAGGCAAGGATGTTTACAAGGAGGTGGTGGCAACAGCAGAGGAATATGAAACATTTCGGGAAAAACTGCTAGAATGGGCAAAGAGAAGGGAGGTCTGCCCTCATGAGCTAGAAAGAAGACGGGAGGCAATTGTCAAGGCAGAGGAGGCCAAAATTTCGGCTTTGATGTTGGCTGAGATGAGGCGGGCACGATACGTGTGGAACCAAGAGGCGAGGCAAATACGAAGACAGTTCAGGGAGTCAAGGGAGGCTTTCAAACGGGAAAGACGGGAATATGAAGAGCCCAAGAAGGCTGGGAAGCAGGAGAAACGAAAGAAGGAAGGGGGAATGGACAAGGAGGAGGAACAACCTTCTAAGAAGGCTAAGAAGGGGGAGTGAAGGACGCTAGGAAACACGATAGTATTACATACTTCTACTTTAGGACAGAATACGGCATCGGATGAGCATACGGGAGGTAAGGATGGGGATATCGGAGGAGGAAAAGCAGTTGGGACAAATAGGGGGAGTGGAATATAAGATGGATGAGGAGGCTCAACGGTTTGTAGAGGAAATGGGATATCGGTGGGGTGAACGGGTGGGAGCGATTATAGACACGGATCGGGTCCGAAGGGATGCGAGGTGGATGGCAATTAGAGCTATGTGGGAATTGCAATATCGTTGGTATAGCAACGACGAGGGTTTATGGAAGGTGTTTGCCATGACGGAGGAAGCACAATACCAATACAGTTTCATGGCTGTGTTGACGAAAGTACAGGGGAAATGGACGGCGGAGAGAATCCATACGGCATGGGCCTGTGCCAAGGGGAAGGTGGAACACGCGATGAAGTGGGTGAAAGTTTTGAACGACCGGGGGAAGGACAGCTGGAGAGTGTTTGTGGGACCGCTACGGATCAGGAGTATCATAGAAAGGGTGGAGAAAACCACACCGGACAAGGATTGGGACAGTCACGAAACGCGGGCATGGATTGAGGCTTTAGAAAAGGAGCGGAGGCAACAGAGATGGGAAGAGAAGAAACGGAATAACACAATGAACGACCAGGACGAGACATCTGACAGGGAGGTAGAGAGGAAGGAAGGGATATCGGGGAAGAAAGAAGGGATCGAGAAGCTGGAGACGGGAGCGGAAGTAGTGGAGTGGATGAAAGGCCTCTCTAAGGAAATGTGGGACGAATGCACGCGGGAAGAGATATAGAGAAGCGGAGGGGAAGGGAAGAGGGACAGAGAGTAAATACAGATAAGGGTGACCTTACAGAAATCAAAACAAAGAGGAAAACAGACAGGGGATATAATGGGGGAACAGGGCGGGAACGGGAGACATGGACTTGGGGACCAGGGGAGGATGTGAAGTGAGCAGATATAATAATGCCAGGGGGACATGTATATATGGGGATCACGGTTTCAATCATAATATATTTTATACTTTAGAATTCGAGATGGAGGCACAACCTGGGGCATCGG
>WBZZ01004872.1:30000-32500 GCA_019918135.1 Paulinella micropora
CTCTTGAAGAGAGCTTTCAAATGAGCCACTACACAAGCCACAAAGATCAGAACCGGCTGAGAACGAAACGTTTGAAGTCATTGCTCATTGTGTTTAAGTACAAGCAACTTCTCCTTGATAGTTATTAGGATTGATAAGGATGATAGCAAGGACGGGGCGTTTGTGTGTATTCTATTCTGGTGGGTGTCCCACACACATATTATTATTATGATGATGATTATTATGATGATGATGATTACTATTGTTATTATTATTATTATTATTATTATTATTATTATTATTATTAGTATTATTATGATTGTTATTGTTATTTCGATATTGTTATTGTTATTGTTATTATTGTTATTATCATTATTATCATTACTATTATTATTATTACTATTATTATTATTATTATTATTATTATTGGACACCGTGATAGCCCAGTGGTCAAGTTCTACCATCTGGGCCCTGTCGCCAGTTCGATTCCCGTCGGTGCCACCAGTATTTTCATTGAACATACCGGTCTATTTCTGGACCAGTATTTTCATTGAACATACCGGCCCGTCTGGAAGTGTTGGAACTGCCCTTGCGGGGGTGTCATTAGAGCTTATCGTCAATTCTTCGTACTCCCCTCACGGGTGAGACGATGGAGGCGCATGTGCAGAAATGCATCAGCCATTGACAGAGAAGCACTATTATTATTATTATTATTATTTATTATTATTATTATTATTATTATTATTATTATGGACACCGTGATAGCCCAGTGGTCAAGTTCTACCATCTGGGCCCTGTCGCCAGTTCGATTCCCGTCGGTGCCACCAGTATTTTCATTGGACATACCGGTCTATTTCTGGACCAGTATTTTCATTGAACATACCGGCCCGTCTGTAAGTGTTGGAACTGCCCTTGCGGGGGTGTCATTAGAGCTTATCGTCAATTCTTCGTACTCCCCTCACGGGTGAGACGATGGAGGCGCATGTGCAGAAATGCATCAGCCATTGACAGAGAAGCACTATTATTATTATTATTATTATTATCATTATTCAGCCCAATGGCCTTACGGCGTTAAAGTGTGATGCCAACTCAAAACCATTTGGTGGATGATGCTGGGGAGGAGGGTCGTTGGGCGCCTGTCGAAGATCTTAAACTCCGCTATGCCGGTTGATAGCCCGTGGACCCAGCGGATACCAATTGGTTATGGGTGGGGTTTTGAGGTAGTTCTAGCAACCATGCTTGGTGTACGCACTTGCACATGCGGCAACGTTTTGCAAGAGGTTGTTGGGACTGCGGAATAACCTCGGCTTAGTGTAGTCTTGCCCTCAGGAGCTCCATCGGTGGCCCCTATAATCAGTCGAGAGACTGACTAGGGGATGGAGCACCTCGAACAAGGGCATGGAGGCTCATGTCCGGAAACGGATCGTGCCATCAGCTGCATCAGTATGCCTTGGAGGAAGTATCATTATTATTATTATTATTATTATTATTATTATTATTATTATTATTATTATTATTATTATTATTATTATTATTATCATTATTGTTATTTTCTTCTTCTTCTTCTTCTTCTTCTTCTTCTTCTTCTTCTTCTTCTTCTTCTTCTTCTTCTTCTTCTTCTTCTTCTTCTTCTTCCTTCTTCTTTCTTCCTTCCTGTCCTTCCTGTCCATCCTGTCCATCCTGTCTTTCCTGTCTTTCCTGTCTTTCCTCCCTCCTTCCTCTTCCCTCTTCCCTCTTCCTTCTTCCTTCTTCCTTCTTCCTTCTTCTTCTTCTTCTTCTTCTTCTTCTTCTTCTTCTTCTTCTTCTTCTTCTTCTTCTTCTTCTTCTTCTTCTTCTCTTCTTCTTCTTCTCTTCTTCTTCTTCTTCTTCTTCTTCTTCTTCTTCTTCTTCTTCTTCTTCTTCTTCTTCTTCTTCTTCTTCTTCTTCTTCTTCTTCTTCTCATTATTATCATTATTCTTGTCATCATTATTACCATTATTATTACTTTTACTATTATTTCCATGATTATCATCACCATCATCACCACCACCACCACCACCACCACCACACCATCATCAAAAACACATACCCCAAATGCCAATGTTTTGCAGTCCGGCCGACAGTTACCATCATCATCATCATCATCATCGTCATCATCATCATCACCACCACCACCACCACCACCACAATCAAAACACATACCCCCATATGCCGATGCTGTTCGGGCCGGCCGACAATTACGATCATCATCATCATCATCAAAAACACATACATCCATATCATCATCACCACCACCACCACCACCACCACCAATACCATCATAATTACCATCATCATCATCATCACCACCACCATCACCACCAACACCACTCCTACTACTACTACTACTACTACTACTACTACTACTACTACTACTACTACTTCTTCTACTTCTACTTCTACTTCTACTACTATTACTACTACTACTACTACTATCAAAAACACATCCGACCCCCAGGTGCCGATGCTTTGCGGGCCGGCCGAGAGTTGCTTGCCATCCGGT
>WBZZ01004872.1:65000-70000 GCA_019918135.1 Paulinella micropora
CTACCTACCTACCTACCTATCTCGATGGAGTGGTATGTAGGTAGGTAGGTAGGTAGGTAGGTAGGTAGATAGATAGGTAGGTAGGTAGGTAGATAGGAAGATAGGTAGATAGGTAGGTAGGTAGGTAGGTAGGTAGGTGGGTATATAGGTAGGTAGGTAGATAGGTAGATATGTAGATAGATATATAGATAGATAGATAGATAGATAGATAGATAGATAGAACACACGCACATACATGCATACCTACATACATACATACATACATACATACATACATACATACGATCACCGACCTGGTCTAAACCGTCTAGAAAGTCTATCTATCTATCTATCTATCTATCTATCTATCTATCTATCTATCTATCTATCTATCTATCTATCTATCTATCTATCTATCTATCTATCTATCTATCTATCTATCTATCTATCTATCTATCTATCTATCTATCTATCTATCTATATATCTATCTATCTATCTATCTTTTCACATGCCGAAATAGCGACGGGAAGCACAATCCTGTTCCCTCAGGGTGCCCTTTCTCGCTTGTTGAGCCCGGAATAAAACCCACAGTGCTCTGTCGGTTTATACTAGACTGTCGACAGTCTCGAAACTCCATCTGCTTACTGGGCCCTCTGTAATGGAGGTGGGAGCTCGTTCTGCAAGGGGCGCTTTATGGAACGAGCCCTGGCCCCGCCTGGTACTAGGGAGCTTTGGTATCGCCTGTATCAGTCCCTTCCGTGCAAACATCACGGCTTAGCTGGGCATCGGGTCAATACTTTACAGACTTCCTTGGTTGACGAAATCAGAAGCTCCTTTTTTCTGACATTAGTCGATATCTCATCTATCTATCTATCTATCTGTCTGTCTGTCTGTCTGTCTATCTATCTATCTATCTATCTATCTATCTATCTATCTATCTATCTATCTATCTATCTATCTATCTATCTATCTGTCTATCTATCTATCTTAATGGGCTTATCAGGCCATAAATAGATAGATACATAGACAGATAGATACATACCGCGTTCTCGATCACTGAGCTGGTCTATCCGGCCATAGATAGATAGATACAGACAGATAGATACATACCGCCAGATAGATAGATAGATAGATACATAGACAGATAGGTACATACCGCCAGATAGATAGGTAGATAGATACATAGACAGATAGATACATACCGCCAGATAGATAGATAGATAGATACATAGACAGATAGATACATACCGCCAGATAGATAGATAGATAGATAGATACAGACAGATAGATACATGCCGCCAGATAGATAGATAGATATATACATAGACAGATCGATACATGCCGCCAGATAGATAGATAGTCAGATATATACATAGACAGATCGATACATACCGCCAGATAGATAGATAGATATATACATAGACAGATCGATATACCGCCAGATATATAGATAGATAGATACATAGACAGATCGATACATACCGCCAGATATATAGATAGATAGATACATAGACAGATAGATACATACCGCCAGATAGATAGATAGATAGATACATAGACAGATCGATACATACCGCCAGAAAGATAGATAGATAGATACATAGACAGATCGATACATACCGCCAGATAGATAGATAGATAGATACATAGACAGATCGATACATACCGCCAGATAGATAGATAGATAGATACATAGACAGATCGATACATAACGCCAGATAAATAGATAGATACATAGACAGATCGATACATACCGCCAGATATATAGATAGATAGATACATAGACAGATAGATACATACCGCCAGGTCTATAGATAGATAGATACATAGACAGATAGATACATACCGCCAGATATATAGATAGATAGATATATAGACAGATAGATACATACCGCCAGAATAGATAGATAGATACATAGACAGATCGATACATACCGCCAGATAGATAGATACATAGACAAATGGATACATACCGCCTTCTTGATCACTGAGCTGGTCTATCCGGCCATAGATAGATAGATATATAGACAGATATATACATAGACAGATAGATAGATAGATAGATAGATACACAGACAGATAGATACATACCGCCAGATAGATAGATAGATAGATAGATACACAGACAGATAGATACATACCGCCAGATAGATAGATAGATAGATACATAGACAGATCGATACATAGCGCCAGATAGATAGATAGATATATACATAGACAGATAGATACATACCGCCAGATTGATAGAAAGATAGATACATAGACAGATAGATACATACCGCCAGATGGATAGATAGATAGATACATAGACAGATAGATACATACCGCCAGATAGATAGATAGATAGATACATAGACAGATAGATACATACCGCCAGATAGATAGATAGATAGATACATAGACAGATAGATACATACCGCCAGATAGATAGATAGATAGATACATAGACAGATAGATACATACCGCCAGATAGATAGATAGATAGATACATAGACAGATAGATACAAACCGCCAGATAGATAGATAGATAGATAGATACATAGACAGATAGATACATACCGCCAGATAGATAGATAGATAGATAGATAGATACATAGACAGATAGATACATACCGCCAGATAGATAGATAGATAGATACATAGACAGATATATACATAGACATATAGATAGATAGATAGATAGATAGATAGATAGATACATACCGCCAGATATATAGAAACATAAGACAGATAGATAGATACCGCCATCTCAATCACTGAGTTGGTCCAGACAGTCTAGGAATCACAATGGGCTTATCTCGGCTGCCATCGATAGATATATAGATAGATGAGATGTCGCAAAGGAATGTAGTCCTTGCAAAGGAACGCAGTTTCACATCAAACAGTAATTTGTGTACTGTGCATGTGTCCGGGATGGGAATCACGGGTAGACTGTGTTCTGGAAAAAAGAAGAGGAGGAAGGACCTTGAAGAAAAAGGCAATCTAGGAATGGAGAGTGGGGAGGATAAGGAAGAAGAGAAAGAAAAGGAAGCCGTTAGTCCAAGTGTTTTGAGCATCGTAAGCTTGCGCAAGCTACAATGATGACATTGTGTGAGGCCTAAACCCCCGAAGGGACCTAGCCCGGGCTATGCAACACTGGACGGCTATGACGGAATGCAGTCACCGATACGGACTAAAGGAAGATTAGTCCAATTTTTGACTGCACAGGAGGGATAGATCGCAAAATCGATAGATAGATAGATAGATAGATAGATAGATAGATAGATAGATAGATAGATAGATAGATACCGCCAGATAGATAGATAGATAGATAGATAGATAGATAGATAGATAGATAGATAGATAGATAGATTGATTGATAGATAGATAGATTGATAGATAGATACCCCATTTGTGAAATGAAAACCTGAAAAAAATAAAAACCTGACGTCGCAGATAACGGCTTATTTCGCTGGGAATTTCGCCCAGTGTAAAAATCCGCAGATAACGGCCTATTTCGCTGGGAATTTTGCCCAGTGTAAACACCCGAGTGAAATAAGCCGAGTTTTGCGGCGTCAGGTTTTTATTCACGTCAAGCTTTTCATTTCCCTAAGTGGTAGAGGGTAGGCAGATAGATACATACCGCCATCTCGATCACTGAGCTGGTCCAAGCTATCTACGAATAGCACAATGGGCTTATCGGGCCGGGCCAGGGCTAGGTACCCGGGAAATTGCTCCTTCAGCGCCTTGTACCTAATATATATATATATATATATATATATATACATTTTATTATTATTATTATTATTATTATTATTATTATTATTATTATTATTATTATTATTATTATGATTGTTGTTGTTGTTGTTGTTATTATTATTATTATTATTATTATTATTATTATTATTATATTATTATTATTATTATTACTATGCTTGTTGTTCTTGTTGTTGTTGTTGTTGTTGTTAATATTATTATGTATGTGTTATTATTATTATTATAATTATTATTATCATTATTATTATTATTATTATTATTATCATTATTATTATTATTATTATTATTATTATTATTATTATTATTATTATTATTATTATTATTATTATTATTATTATACTATGCATACATACATGTGTCTTTAAGCACGTGGCATGTGTCTGGGCTGGCCACAGCTTTATGAGCTCAATTTTTTTTTTCAACGCGTTCTCTCTCTCTCTCTCTCTCTCTCTCTCTCTCTCTCTCTTTTTTTTTTTTTTTTTTTTTTTTTTTTTTTTTTTTTTTTCTTTTTTTTTCCCACACCTCACCTCCACAAACTGTGGTCAGGTTACCGATAAAACTAGACATGCGGCGCGCCAAATTTGACGTGTTTTGCGGCTGCTCGCCGGCCCTGCCCGGCTCACCCGCAAAACACGTCAAATTTTGCGACTATCCGCATAATACAAGATTTCAAGGCCTTGTTACCCGGTCGGGGCAGGCTTGGCTTCACCAAAAACCAGTCGAATTTGCTCACACAGACTCCATAACACAGAGCGGATGTTGGCGGAGTAGAGAGTAGTACCAAGCAAACGCACAATAGCCACCTGCACCAATGACAGCAACCAACACAAAACTTTTACAACACACAGACACAACCACATCACCACATCTTAGATAGATAGATAGATAGATAGATAGATAGATAGATAGATAGATAGACAGATAGATAGATAGATAGATAGATAGATAGATAGATAGATAAATACACACACCTACCTGCTCCGGCCGGGCCCGTTGCCATTGTGCGAAGGCAAAAGCCAGTGCGGATGTCTTGCCGGTGCCAGACTGCCCCATCACCACATAGGGAACGCTGGACTCCGACTTCAAGTAGCTGTCCATGCCTTGGATCGCAGCTTGGTGAGCTGTGATGGACGTGTAGGCCTGTACAGACATGAGAAGTTGCTTGTACTTAACCACAAAGAGCAATGACTTCAAACGTTTCGTTCTGAGCCGGTTCTGATCTTTGTGATTGTATAGTGGCTCATTTGAAAGCTCTCATCAAGAG
>WBZZ01004872.1:117500-120000 GCA_019918135.1 Paulinella micropora
ACCTACGCATCCACCTACCTACCTACCTACCTACCTACCTACCTACCTACCTACCTACGTATCATATATCTACCTATCTAAATACCTATCTGTCTACCTACCTGACTATGTATCATCTATCTACCTTTCTATATACCTATCTTTCAATCTATCTATCTATCTATCTATCTATCTATCTATCTATCTATCTATCTATCTATCGATCTATCGATCTATCTATCTATCTATATATCTATCTACCTACCTACCTACCTACCTCGATCTTCTTCCACTCTGCTTTGTCGCTTAGCTGTTCGGGGGTCAGCTGCGCACGCGCACAGGCCAGCAGGCAGCTTAGCACCCATCGCTCTGGTGCGCCCAGCAGCAGCAGCAGCAGCAGACAGTAGACAGTAGACAGCAGACAGCGCGCGGCAGTGTGCTGCTGCCATGAGAAGTTCCTACTTCTTAAGCACAACGAACAATGACTTCAAGCGCTTTGATCTCAGTCAGTATTTGCGTCTACAACCTTTGTTATGGCTCATTAGAAAGCTCTTGATTTGAGCTTTCAAATGAGCCACTACACAAGCCGCAAAGATCAGAACCGGCTAAGAACGAAAGGTTTGAAGTCATTGCTCAGTGTGGTTAAGTACAAGCAACTTCTCATGAGTGGGAACATGGCACAGGTCACCTGCAGCGAAACATCTGGACATTATATACTATTATGGATCAGCTCTATCGAATTTATTACCCACAAAAGTTGTGCCACAAACATTCCGTATTTGCGTCATTTTTGTTAACGTAATTAACTCATAATTTTCATTTGCCATCTTTTTTGCTACACTTTATTGGTAAGCCAGAGTGTGTGAGTGTGTGTGTGTGTGTGTATGTGTGCATGTATGAATATAGTATTCTTTATAAACATATATATGTGCATGCATGCATGTATGTGTGTATCTATGTATACACGCATACATACATACATACATACATACATACATGCATACATACATACATACATACATGAATACATGAATACATACATACATACATGCATACATACATAGTATTACGCACAATATGCATACATACATGCATACGTTCATACATACATAATCTCTCTCTCTCTCTCTCTCTCTCTCTCTCTCTCTCTCTCTCGCTCTCTCTCTCTCTCTCTCTCTCTCCCTTTCTCGCAATATGCGTAAATTAAGGCAGAAACGTGTTCTATCGCTATGTGAGCGCAGCGCAGGCAGCAGCGACCTTGGCCGCCTCCTCCAGCAGCTTGGCCATGACCGGCTGGTCATTTTCACGCGCTAGGTCGAGTGCAGTTTTGCCATCCTGAACACACAGAAAGATAGATAGATCGATATATAGATAGATAGATAGATAGATAGATAGATAGATAGATAGATAGATAGATAGATAGATAGATAGATAGATAGATAGATAGATAGATAGATAGATAGATAGATAGATAGATAGATAGATAGATAGATAGATAGATAGATAGATAGATAGATAGATAGATAGATAGATAGATAGATAGATAGATAGATAGATAGAATAGATGATAAATAGATATAGATAGATAGATAGATAGATAGATAGATAGATAGATAGTAGATAG
This sequence comes from Paulinella micropora, assembly GCA_019918135.1. Classification (NCBI taxonomy): domain Eukaryota; phylum Cercozoa; class Imbricatea; order Euglyphida; family Paulinellidae; genus Paulinella; species Paulinella micropora. Next base: position 119,104 of record WBZZ01004872.1, read on the forward strand.
ATAGATAGATAGATAGATAGATAGATAGATAGATAGATAGATAGATAGATAGATAGATAGATAGATAGATAGATAGATAGATAGATAGATAGATAGATAGATAGATATGTAGGTAGGTAGGTAGGTAGGTAGGTAGATAACCTTATCTATCTATCTATCTATCTATCTATCTTTGTATCTTTCTATCACCTTTTCTACCCAGCAAGCTCTGTTGGCCAAATATCAATTTCTAACTCCTTCTAGTGGGCTCAAACGAGTCATGTTGCGACTCTTGCCCCAAAAAAAAAATTGAGCAACTTCGGCGGTCAGGAGGAGGAGGAGGAGGAGGAGGAGGAGGAGGAGGAGGAGGGGAGGAGGAGGAGGAGGGCAGCACGCTCGCAGCAGGCAGCGGAAACACACACACACACACACACACACCAAGTATATATGCTATACATATTTCTACATTCATATACAAATATATTCATGTATACATATACATATGCACATATACATACGCATACACTTATGTATATACACATACATACAAACACGCATATGCATGAACATAAGCATATGCATATTACATATAGATATGCATGTACACACATGCGCAGCATCCACCTTCCCCTCCTCTCTAGGCCCCGATTTGCATGAGAAGTTCCTAATTCTTAAGTACAATGAGCGATGACTTCAAGTGCTTCGATCTCAGCCAAGGCTGGTTGCTGTCGCTTGTGCAGTGGCTCGTTTGAAAGCCCTTGTCAAGAGCTTACTAATAAGCTGAGATACAGATTCTGGACACCAGCATTGACTGAGAACGAAGCGCTTGAAGTCATTGCTCATTGCACTTAAGAACTAGGAACTTCTCAATGGATCAAGGGAGAATAGTCAGAATGTGCAAGGCAGAGACAGCAAGAG
>WBZZ01004872.1:160000-162500 GCA_019918135.1 Paulinella micropora
TACATCCATACATACATACATACATACTACATACTAAATACATACATACATACATACATACATGCATGCATGCATGCATGCATGCATGCATGCATACATACATGCATACATAACATACATACGTACATACATATACATACATACATACATACATACATACGTACAAACGTACATACATACGTACATACATACATACATGCGTGCATACATACATGCATACATGCATACATACATTCCATACAAACGTACATTTTCATATATACATACATACATACGTATCAATTTCTGTATGTAAATATGATCTCATAGGCTCAATGACATCTACAAAGCTGTACGTACATACAAACATGTATACATACATACATACGTACATACATGCATACATACATGTATGCATGCATACATGCATGCATGCATGCATACATACATACATACATACACATACATACACATATATACATACATACATACATACATACATACATACATGCATGCATGCATGCATACATACATACCTACATACCTGCATACATGCATACCTACATACATACATACATACGTATCAACTTATGTTTTAAAAAAAACTTTCATGCATACAGACATACATACATGCATACCATACATACATACCTACATACATATATACATACATGCATAAATACATACGTATCAATTATACATTAATACATGCGTATAAATCTATGTATGTGTATGTCCTCACAGGCGAAAGGACATCTAAAAAACTGTCTTACATACATACATACATACATACATACATAGATACATACCTACATACCTACATACCTACATACATACATACATACATACGTATCAATTTATGTGTGTATATGTCCTTACAGGCGAAAGGACATCTAAAAAACTGTCTTACATATAAAAATACATTCATACATAGATACATACCTACATACATACAAACCTACATACCTACCTACATACATGCATACATACATACATACGTATCAAGTTATGTATGTATATGTCCTCACAGGCGAAAGGACTTCTAAAAAACTGTCTTACATACATACATACATACATACATACACACATACGTAGATAAATACCTACATACATACATACCTACATACATACATACCTACATACATACATACATACATACATACATACATACATACATACGTATCAATTTATGTGTGCATATGTCCTCACAGGCGAAAGGACATCTAAAAAACTGTCTTACATAAATACATACATACATACATAGATGCATACCTACATACATACCTACCTACATACCTACCTACATACATGCATACATACATACATACGTATCAAGTTATGCATGTATATGTCCTCACAGGCGAAAGGACATCTAAAAAACTGTCTTACATACATACATACATACATACATACATACATAGATACATAGATACGTAGATAAATACCTACATACATACATGCATACATACATACGTATCAATTTATGTGTGTATATGTCCTCTCAGGCGAAAGGACATCTAAAAAATTGTCAATGGCTCAAACTATCCCTCAAGGTACTCTATAAGGGAGAGACAGAGATCTATCTATCTATCTATCTATCTATCTATCTACCTATCTATCTATCTATCTATCTACCTATCTATATATATATGTATTATACATATATATATATAGAAGGAGAGACATGAAAGAGGGAGAGACAGCAAAGGAATTTATTGTGGTGGAGACGGAAGATATGGTAGGAGAAGGAGCAGAGGAGGGGAGAGGAGGGGGGGGGGGGGGGGGGTGGAGAGAGAGAGAGAGAGGAAGAGGGGGAACATACCTTGCATTACATTACATTACCTTACATTACCTTACATTACCTTAAATTATCTTAATGTAAGGTAATGTAAGATAATGTAAGGTAATGTAAGGTAATGTAAGATAATGTAAGGTATCTCACATTACCTTACCTTGCCTTACATTACCTTACATTACCTTACATTACCTTACATTACCTTACATTATCTTGCATTACCTTACATTACCTTACATTACCTTACATTATCTTACATTACCTTACATTACCTTACATTATATAACATCATCTTACATTACCTTACATTACCTTACATTACCTTACATTACCTTACATTACCTTAAATTATGTTAATTTAAGGTAATGTAAGGTGATGTAAGGTAATGTAAGGTAATCTAAGGTAATGTAAGGTAATTTAAGGTAATGTAAGGTATCTAACATTACCTTACATTACCTTACATTACCTTACATTACCTTACACTACCTTACATTACCTTAATTACCTTACACTACCTTAAATTACCTTACATTACCTTACATTACCTTACAATACCCAACATTACCTTACATTACCTTACAGTACCTTACATTACCTTATATTATGTTACATCATCTTACATTATTTTGCATTACCTTACCTTACCTTACCTTACATTACCTTACATTACCTTGCATTACCTTACATTACCTTACATTACCTTACAATACCTTACAATACCTTAC
>WBZZ01004872.1:167500-177500 GCA_019918135.1 Paulinella micropora
CAGTTGGACTGGGGATGAGAAAAAGGAGTGGTCAACGACAGGCATAACCAAGGAGGCCAAGATTGGTGCTGGAGTGATACGAGCAAAAATCATTTGGCTTTTATGTCTACTGCATTTGGTAGTTACGCTCGGGAGCCTTTTGCAGTGCTTGAAGGATGCGCAGAAGGATGCACTAGAGAGGGAGTCATGGTACCTGAAGATCATGGTGCGACAAGAGGAGCATCGTTCTGGGAGTTCCAGTTACGGGAAAGGCCTGTTGGAATCTCCAAAGAAAGAAAGATTCGGATGCTCCAGGCTCTTTGAAGCGACCCAAATCGTCAGCAGAACATGGTGGCGATGATGTGAACTTGGAACGTGACAAAGTCAAGAGAGGTGCAGAAATTCTGCAGAAGAGGGACAAGTTTAATTTGTTCTGAGGGAAAAGGACAGGGACGAGCCTAATCATGTTCTTGAAGCTTGAATGTTCATTGGGGGCTTCATCGAACTCTGTCGAAACTACGACATCACGAGCCTGTCGTCAGTAACCCATCTCTTGAATATTGCAGCCACTTTTCCTCAAGGGACGTCATTTCAGGACAAGGACAAGTGGAGGAAGAGGCATGAGGAACTCAAGAAGATGAGGAACGACGTCAATGTTCCCATTGCAGAAGTTTTGGGACTCATGCATAATTAGCCACTCTACCTGATGTTACGGACGGGATGCAGCTACAGTGAAGCGTAGGGAATTCCGCGGAGCTATGTGATGATGCCGTCGTGGGACTTTCTACTTTATCTCTTGTTGGTTAGTTAGGCTTTTGTTTCTAGTTCTATTTTTTGTTTTTATCCATATGTTTTAAATTACGTCCATTACCATATATCACAGCCAAACGATACTCCTCCCATACTCGGGTATGATACCCGGTATGATACCCCTGGGGTATGATACGCCCATACCCCCCCCCCCCCCCCCCCCCCCCCCCCCCCCCCCCCCGCTCCCATATCCCTGGGTTATGATACCCTTCCCCCGTATCCCTGGGTTATGATACCCTCCCCCGCCCCCCCCATACCCCTCCGATGTATGGAACAGGGGTATGGGACAGGAGTATCATACCCCGGGGTATGGGACAGGGGTATATGGACTAGGGGTATCGGTTTATGATTCCCCAGGGGTATCATACCGGGTATCATACCCGGGTATGGGAGGGGTATCGTTTGGCTGTGTATACGTTATATGTTTTTCATAGGGAGTTTTCTCTTCCCTTCCATGCATTTTATTTCTTCATCTATATATTTTTTTTCTCTTTATTATCTCAGCTCATTTTCTTGTTACTGTATTTCTGTTCATCTTTTCAAGTTCATCTTTTCTTATTATCTACTTATTATATTTTTCTTAAGTTTTTCAAGTTTTTCCAACTTATTTTTTACCGATGTTACGGGTCTTGCGTACTTTTTGTCGACAACTCGTTACTGTAGCAGACCGGCCGGGCCGAGCTACTATTTTGTGAAATTTAATGGCTGAAGGCATACGATTGCCAGTTTTCCTCTTATGATATACCACCAAAACCGCTTCTCGGAAGCGCGCACAGCTATTCTCACAAAAGGCATACGATTGTCTTCTTGCAAGAAAGGGAGCGAGGGTCGAACGATCGGTCCTGTAATCTTTCATATTTTCTGGTTAAGCATTGGTTATTAAATAATATGTTTGGACGTGAGTTCGGCTACTACAAGTTCACAGACAAGCACCAGGAACTTCAGTTCTGTAACAGATACATTGAGAAGGAGTTCCTGAGTGGAAGTATGAACCTGGCTGGGATTGTTCGTATGATCAAGCTTCTGTGTCTGATCAATTCGGAACCTGACATGATCAAGAGCACCTTGAGTACTATCTACATGAATGCGAGCTTGAGGGGACAAGCTTTGATCAATTCCGTCATCAACATCATGGCTAAGACAAAGTGGAAGGCAGCAAGGGATCGTTGGGGAATGAAAAGAGAAAGTGGTGGCTTGACTAATCCGTTAGATTGGAAACTCGAATCCAAGGAGGATGTGGAGACCCTGATGGAAGTGGCCAAGGCTCTGTCTAATAGTGCGGGTTCCTTTAGAAACATGGGAAGAGGGAACATGGGAGACTTCAGTTCTTCTTCGCCATCGAGCTATGACAGCAACCAATATGCAAGAGCTGGTGGGGGATTCGAGATGGGATATTCGGCAGGAGGAGGGCAAGCATTATACTCAAGCTCACAGAGCTCCAAAGGATCGAGACCTATGTTTGGATACCCGTCTGCTCCTGGATATGGACGTAGTGGCAGTCCGAACCCTTTTTCTCAGAGTAGAACTCTGAATAGTTTGCCTTCAACTATTAAGCCTGTTCAAGGACGAGGCCATGGAGGAAGTTACGGTGGAGGACAAGGGGGAGGTGATAAAGGGAGACCGGGAGGGAGAGCCAATCAAATCATCATATCCATATACAATCCTCAGAACCCTTTTCCACATCCGAATAGGCCACAAGCTCAACGCTATCCGAGATCGGTGAAGCCGGGAGTCAAGCACCCATGGATGAGGTCGGAGGAAGTTGGAACGACATTCTTTGGAAGGAAGCGAACGTGTATGATCCAGGCAGGATTCATTGCGGCAGGAAACAACGGAGGCCAGTGTACCAAACCTGGATGCGATAGCAGGTTTTGGCATATGCATGACTATCCAAACCAAGAAGGATTTGACAAGAATCACTAATGAGTACCAGGAGGCGGCCAGGCATTTTCTCATTGACCCAAGACAGACTCTGGATCTGTTTGTTCCAAAGGAACGGGATGGGCTCAAGTACGCTTGGGATGCTTGGCAACAGTATGTTGAGAACAAGAGGGAGGCCAAGGCAGCAACGTCCAAACACTTCAAGGAAGAACGAGAACAACGTGAACGTCGTGTTCGGGAGGACAAGGAGAAACGAGATAGGGAGTTTGCGGACAAACGTAGACGGGAACGAGAGGATCGTGAACGACGGGACCGTGATCGTGATAGGGATCGCCGCGGTGACCGTGACCGTGAACGCAGGTCCATCAAAGATCGTGGTTTAAGTCTCAGTCATGATGACTATAGGATCGAGAGATTTCGGGATATTCAAATCCGACAGCGTTCAGCATTAACCTGCCACCGGCAGCTCTTCAAAGCATGCTGACTGGTAATTTACTAGTCTCAGAATCAGTTCAGCACAAGGATGCTGGTGTGACAGAAGCCTTGCCCGGATCGTCTAGCCGAGAAAGATTGAGTATTGAGGTCGTCTAGACGCACAAAGATCGGATCAAGCAAATCGAGGAATTTCGGAAAGCTCGTGAAGCTCGGAAAGCACATGAATTGCTTGTGTTGCAACAGGAGGATCAGGGAAATAAGAAGAAGGTCATAGAGCCTGAGTTCGAATGGAAGAAGGTTGATAAAACCTTGACTGTGGATGCAAGGCACACTTATGTTTGCAACTATAGGTGCCTGCCGCAGCGATCTGAGGATGCATTCGTTGATAGAGACGTTGGAGTAGGACAATTAGATCCGAAGCCAGAGAAAGAGACAACGATCTCGAACCCGAATTTTGAGTACCAGTGGATCTTTACTAAGGATGACTACGATGGAAAAGTAGTTGAGATTCCCATATATTACTTCCAAGAGGAGATGGTTACCGCTAAAAGACTGAATAAGTCACAAACAAGGGACAACGCTGATTCGAACCAGATAAAGGCTTGTGAAGCCGAAAAGACCTCGAGTAAGGCAAAAGAGTGTGGTCATCGGAACTCACATAGCCCTGGTTCAGAGGAAGCTAGTCCCGATAAAGGTATTCACAGAAAACAGGCGGATCTTGGATATTTACCGAGAGAGAGAGAGAGAGAGAGAGAGAGAGAGAGAGTCAGAGAGAGAGAGAGAGAGTCCATAGAGACTTGTTAAAGTTAAAGAGGTGTGGCAAAGCCGTTGTTCGAATCTCATTCGGATCTACTCTTTACTAAGCTGTATATAGAGGGACCGGACGAAGAGCGTAAAGTGGGAAATGACACTATGGCTTCCATCAATGTGGTAGGCATTACTAATTTGTGGTCTCGCAAAAGACGAAAAGGTTCAAAGAGAGGAATACAACAGTCAGACATGAGCTTTGACAAGTGGGAGCAGCGCAAAAGTTCTAGATCTGACTACAAGGAGGTATTGAAGTCGATCAGCCCGGAAGATAAGGCTAAAGCGCTCAATGAAGCGAAGGAGATCCTAGGGGAAAAGAAAAGCGCATGGAAAGGTTCAGCCAAATTCAAGGCGAAGTTGAAAGATGCTCTTGATGAAGGGATCGAAGCCTTTGGACCATTGCAGTCTGGATCAGTCAAAGACTTCGAGGTCAATTTTGAGCGAAAACCAGGGGATTACATGAAAGGAAAGTCAAAAGGAAGACTTAGCTATCATGAGGAGAAGATCGCAAAAGAGATCATTGAGGACCTGCACGATCCAGATCTGATGGAGGAGAGACTATCGGAAATCTCATCCCCTGTTGCCATGGCTCCGAAACCAGATGGAACGCTTAGGCTCTGTATCAACTGATTCCGGATCAACAAGTGATCATGGATATCGACACACGGACATCAAGCAAGCTATCAATAGCTTATACGGATCAAAGATTTATTCAACGTTTGATCTCAGATTCCGATTTCGGAAAGAACAGATTTTGGCAGATTTCGATTCGAAAAGGAGTCGAACGGAAGTGTTCGCCTTTTGTTACATCGATGACGTGATGATATTTTCAAAGTCGGAGGAGGATCATGTCAGAGATATTTTGAGGCGAGTCAAAGCCTTTGGACTCAAGTTGAACCCGAAAAAGTGTGAGTTTGTGCAGGACTCTATCATTTATTTGGGATACCAGATCTCTCAAGGAAAATGTGCAATTTCGAACAAGAAAAGGAATGCAGTGGCCGAGATGGAGATGCCCAAGACCAAGTCAGAGCTGCATTCATTTGTCTCATTGGCCCAGTACTATGGGGAATTCATCCCGAGGTTTGCGGCATTACTATAGGGAATTCATCCCAGTACTATTCGGGAATTCCTTAAAGAATGGAAATGCTGAAGGGTCATGGCCAGCTCCGGTGATAAGGAAATAAACTGGCTCAAAGAAAAGCTATCAAGGGACCCGAAGGATGGAGGCCGGGTACTGATGTTACCGGATTGGAAGAAACCGTTTGTCCTAGACACGGATGCATCGGGCTATGCGATCGGAGGAGTCTTACAACAGATGGATGAGGTATCGGGCGTACTAAGACCCGTGACGTTCATTAGTAGACAACTGTCAAACGAGGAAAAACAGTATTGTACAAGACACCGGGAAACGCTAGCTATCGTATGGGCCTTCAGAAGGCTAAGGGGATACCTGTGGGGAGCTAAGAACACGTTGGTGAGGACGGATCATCACAACTTGAAATGGCTCATGAGTCAGGATCAGAAGGGACGATTAGCCAGATGGCAACAGGAACTGGCGGAATACCACTTCACAATCGAGTATCTGTAAGGAAAGGATAATGTCACGGCGGATGCAATGTCCCGTCAAGGCAAGGACAAGATTGAAGAGGAGGAAATAAAGGAAGACAAGGTCTACTCAATCAGAGTAAGACTGGAGGATCCTGTTCATTATGGCACAGGTTATGCCCGATTCAGATTCACGACACCGGAGTCTATTTTCGCGATGTCAGGATGCACCCTATCCTTGGAGGAACTGGAGAATGATCGTGACTTTGACAAAAAGAAGCCCAGAGGGTTCGTATGCCACAAGAGGGACAATTGGAAGGGCTCAGTCCATTTTGTATCAGAGGAAGCATACGCCTTTCAAGCGGCCACTGAACCGTTACCAGATATCTGTTGTAAGGACTGTCTAGACAGTAGAATCTATGAAGTCTACGATGAGATCCTGTGGAAAGAGAGTGAGAAAGCGGACTCACTTTACGACACACAAGATGTCATGGATTACGAGAAATCCTGGAAGGAGGTTTCAGAGGAGTCAGCCTTTCCGGATCATGTAGGTTTAGCATATCCTCTAGAAGGGAAATCGTTGGAAGACCGGGTGGAAGACCTGGGAGACCAACATCCCGACAGAGCTGCACTCGAACAGGAGGATAGGCTGGACATCAGAATCGCTTCTGTGGAGGCCTTCAAGAGACCGACAAAGTCGGATTCGGAATATAATTATAAGGAGCTCTTTGAACATATGCTCAACCCGTCAGGAAAGACTCTGACAGAAAAGATCAAGAATCAGATGAAATATCTGACATGGAAGGATGACTTATTTGGTTCAAGGGCCCAGGAGGATCATACGAGAAGCAGGAGGACAAATGGACTATTTGGGTTCCGAAGGATTTGAGACTGCATATTCTAGTGGCAGCTCACCATTAAAATATTGTCCGTTGTCGAGCCATCCGGGATTTGAGCGAATGAAATGGGCGGTTATGCGCAAGTTTTCGTGGCATGGTATGACCAAGCAGATCAGGAGGTTTGTAAAAGGATGTGTCGATTGTAAAAGGGCGAAAACGGTATATCAACCGAACAAGGGACACCTGATGGAGTTCGACCTGTCGGCGGACATCTTTGATGTTATTCATATCGACCATGTGGGACCGTTACCAGATCAGTGAATGGATTCAAGTATGTTTTGACGGTTATAGACAGGGCGTCTACCTACGTCATTACTGTTCCAGTCAAGGTTGAGACCAAAGACTCTACAATCAAGGCGCTCATTGACCATGTATTTTCCAGGATAGGAGTACCCAGGAAAATTACATCGGATCGCCACAAAACATTCATCAACTGGCTCTGTGAGGATTCAACTCTGCAAGTACTATGGATTCAAGTGGAAGTACGACTGCCTACAATCCTAGGGCTAATGTGAAGATTAAAAGAGTGCATAGAACACTCAAGGCCGCGGTCAAGACGTATTGCATGCAGAAGCAGACAGTTTGGCCGGAAGTCATACGATCTTTCACGTTTTCAATGAACAACTTGCCATCGTCATCGTTGGGAGGCCCGGAGAAGCTTAGCCCGAATCAGTAAGTTCATGGGAGGGTGTTAAACACACCAATTGCAAATTTGAGACCGGGGGATAAGTGGGAGCCACATGAGCTCATGGGAGTTCGGTTGAGAGCTATTGCTGAGGCCAAAGAATACGTGACAAGAGCCAGAGAACAGGCTAGTTAGAAGCAAGACGATCAGCAGGAGAATAAGTTCAAGCATGCGGAGTTCCAGATTGGGGACACAGTTTTACTGTATGTACCTCACATCCCGGTTGGAATCAGGGACAAGGTATACTGTAAATGGCAAGGACCATATCAGATCAAGGCTTAGCAGCACACGGGAGCCTATGACTATAAGATAGTACCTCTTGGAAAAGGGAGGGAACAGATCGTTCATGTCAGAAGGTTGGTGAAATTCGCACCTTATCTGTTGGAGCTTGAGTCAGAAGCAGAAGCTCTTGGCAGGTTACAGGATGGATTCAAGAACACAGCCAAACGATACCCCTCCCATACCCGGGTATGATACCCTGGGGTATGAAACCCCCATCTTGCCCCACCCCCCACCCCCCCCCCCCCCCCAGCCACCCCCGCCATTCATCCCCCCCCCCCCCCCCCATCCCCCTGAAGTATGAAACCCCCCCACCCCCCCTCCCCCCGAGGGGCATGGGGGGTGGGATGAATGGCGGGGGTGGTTGGGGGAGAGGGGGGGAGATGGGGGTATGGGGCCTTGGGATATGATACCCGGGTATGGGAGGGGTATCGTTTGGCAGTGGAACCCACCTAAGGTGGATGAGAAAGAGGCAAAAGAGAACACCAATGTTCAAATTGGAGATGAGGAGATTGCGGAAGAGCATAAGAGGGAACAAAGCAGACAAGCTGTTCAAAGAGCAGGACTTTTCAAGACAGAAGATTCGGAGATCAAATCTGGATCACTTCCGATGGATACAGAAGAAGAGCCAAGCTTGAAGCCAACGGAGGCAGAGGAAATCAAAGGAGATACATCAGATCATAAGTATTTAAAACTTGAACCAAGCGGAAAGTTATGGTTCTATGGTCAAGACACTGGAGGGATCAAGTGGAGACAAGGATCCTTTTACCTTATGAAACCTAATCAGAAATCCGTCGGAGATGATACGTTGGATGACCTGTATCTGTTAAAGGTTGTTGGAAAGTTACCATCAAAAGTGGAAAGAAGGTTGGGAATCACACCTGTCATGCAATTTCGGAGGAGTGAGGAGGCTGTGGAAAAGCCAAAGGAAAGAACCTATTTACCGGTTTATGTGGATTCAAAGGGAAAAGAAATCTGGGACGGGACGATCAAAGAGGATGATGAGGATTTCACACCATGGACTATTCAAGAGAGCCCAAGATTGGTACTCAATGCTCTTTGATCTGACCCCGGATATGCAGATTCCAGAACGGATATGGGATATTCTGTTGGATTCCGATTTTCCTTTTGAATATGTTGGAGCCCCACCTTATGACAAGGTTACTAGAGGAAAGAAATGTAGGAAACTGAAGCCTGAAAAAGAGGCTGATACCGGTAGGAAACCAGGAAGGCCCAAGAAGGTTAATGTTGGAAAGCATCCGAGGGATAGCCTGAAAAGGCAAGTTCCGGAAAAGCCCGAAAACGCGGTCGTGTTAATTAGCTAAGCATTTTTCTAGGTAGGAATGCCTAAGAAAAATAGCATAAGCTTTTTTGAGGGAGCAATTCTTTTTCGGAAAATGGTAACTTTATTTCTGTTCTTTGTCACATCGTTGATTTGCAGGATTAGGTATCCTTTTGCGCGGAAAAGTCGTCTCAAGTGTATAGTTCAAGTGGAAGTTAATTTTATGTGCCCGAATGTAACCGGAACAGCTTCTCTGACACTTAGTCGTCACTCAACAGGAGAGGGGCAGACCAAGCATAAGAGTCAAGTAACGACAAGCCGGACGACACTCAATAAAAGCAAACACCGTTAGCGGCTCTAGATGTAACAGGAACAGCTACTCTGACACTTCAATGATAATTAGTTGTCACTCAGAGTCAACAGGAGAGGGGCAGACCAAACATAAGAGTCAAGTAACGACAAGCCGGACGACACTCAATGCCACTATGTATTGTGCGAGCCGGCCTACCCTCACGAAAGAGGGAACTCGATCATCCTTTGCTCACGCATTTATTATCGGGGGTGGCTGCGGATTTAGTTTTAGACGGATGATTTGGCATAAGTGAAATAAGTAGTCGTGATGGGTTTGTTTCATTTTTCCAATTCTCTTTTCTCACAAATCGGATTGTTCGGAGAGGGGGGATTGTTATCGTTCCATCATAACGATTATATTTTTTAGATCTGAACACACCGCCGAAGTTTGAAATGCCACTATTTAAGGAAACTCATCCGGTCTATCGTTGTTAATTCTTTGTTTTACTCCGCCCCTTTTTACACGGTGAAGGTACAGGGAAGAACAGAGGACGTTCTCATAAAGGCTATATCGTCACAAATGTTACGATAGTAGGATATTTAATAAACAGATCATTGAACTGTTACTAACGATATGAAGACTGAGGAACATTAAAGTAGGGACTCCGTAATCTCAAGATCAAGGTTAACCGACAGACCGGAACTTGAACTATTTCCATATCCAGTTAGCGACTCCAGATTGTTACGATAGTAGGATATTTAATAAACAGATAACTGTTACTAACGATATGAAGACTGAGGAATACCTAAAGTAGGGACTCCGTAATCTCCAGACCAAGGTTAACCGACAGACCGGAACGATCAGTATTGCCATTATATATCGGGTGGGCCGGCATACAAACCGTTATATTAATAAAATCATTTGCCAGAAATTCCTTTTTTTTTTTTTTTTTTTTTTTTTTTTTTTAAAAGTTTTTTTTGTCTGTCAGTGGGGACTCGATCACATTTTGACGTTTACAACAAAAAAAGAATTATTAATATTGAAAAATGTTAAAAACTCATTACGCCTATTTTGCAGTTTTGGACACCACTCTTGAAAACGTTCTA
>WBZZ01004872.1:190000-192500 GCA_019918135.1 Paulinella micropora
GATAGATAGATAGATAGATAGAAGACAGATACAGACAATACAGACAATACAGACAATACAGACCTCTGCCCCACCACTCGTTGGTTATTTCCGTGTGCATGACAGTCCTTCGCTCGCTTTGCTTGAACTCCAAAGCCAACACGCCCTCCCTCTCTCTCTTGTGCTCTTTTCCTAGATGAAAGAATACATCATATTACACGCTTGCAAAATTCTACGAGGAAACTCTAACCCTCCCCCCCCCCCCCCTTTTTTTTTTTTTTTTTCTTTCCCACGCCCTCCCTCTCTCCCTTGTTCTTTTTTCCTTGAGGCAGAAGGAAATACAGACATATATTATTTAACGCTTGCAAAATTCTACGAGGAAACTCAAACGCGACACCCCCCCCCCCCTTTTTTTTTCTTTTTCTTTTTTTTTTCTTCTCCTTATTCTCTTTTGTTGGAGACAAAATAAATACATAGTAAACCTACCTACCTACCTACTTACCTACCTACCTACCTACCTATCTACCTATCTTAAGCCTAACTCCAATCTACTTTCCTACCTAGTTATCTCTCTCTCTCTCTCTCTCTCGCTTTCTCTCTCTCTCTCTCTCTCTCTCTCTCTCTCTCTCTCTCTCTCTCTCTCTCTCTCTACCTGCATGGCGGGGACTGTTTGCTTGAGACTTCTTGTTAGCGAACCAGGACCACTCACTTCCCTACCTAGCTACCTACCTAGCTACCTACCTACCATCTCGACCTATCGTAAGCCTAACTATCTACCAATCTACTTTCCTACCTAGTTACCACAGAACAGAACAGAACAGAACTTGTACCAACTTACCTAACTACCTAACTACCTACCTACCTACCTACCTATCTACCTCTACCTACCTGCATGGTGGGGACTGTTTCCTTGAGACTTGTTGTTAGCGAACCAGGACCACTCACTTCCCGCACTGGGCTCTGCCATTGTCGATTTATCATCCTCTAAGATGAGAAAAGATGAATAAGATATAATAAGATACGTTTTGAAATACACGCACACTTGTCAACCAAAGTTCAATATGTGTATGTATGTATGTATGTATGTATGTATGTACGTATGTATGTATGTATGTGTGTATGTATGTATGTATGTATGCATGTATGCATGTATGCATGCATGTATGTATGTATGTATGTATGTATGTATGCATGCATGCATGTATGTATGTATGTATGTATGTATGCATGTATGCATGCATGTATGCATGTATGTATGTATGTATGTATGCATGTATGTATGCATGCATGCATGCATTGCATGCATGCATGTATGCATGTATGTATGTATGTATGTATGCGCATGCATGCATGTATGTATGTATGTATGTATGTATGTATGTATGTATGTAACAGTCACATTGATACCGGACTTGGCAAACGAAGGACAGAAGACAAAAGACAAAAGACAAAGACAAAGACGTCTTGCTGGTGAGAAAAGATAAATAAGATGTAATAAGATACTTTTTGAAATACAAGCACACCTGTCATCCAAAGTTCAATATGTGTATGTATGTATGTATGTATAGACGTCTTGCTGAGGACAAATGGACTGAACGTAAGTAAGGACAAGTGAAAATTTCGGCCAGTGATTTTTCACCGCAGACAACGTTGTTTTTGCACACAACTTTGGGTGGCCGGAATTTTTCCCTAGTTTTTTCAACGCAAGATACGGTGTTTTTTTTTGTTGCCAAAATTTGATCTGGCCGAAATTCTTCACTTTTTTCTTTATGTGATGTAATGTAGTAGACTGAATATGGACTATGCACAAGACATTACATTACACAACATTAAATTGGATTGACATTACCTTGCATTGAATTGCATTGAATTGCATTGCATTAAATTGCATTGCATTAAATTACATTACATTGCATTAGATTACAATGAAATGGACTGAGTAGGATAGATAGAGAGATAAATAAGGTAGACAGATAGACAGATAGATAAATGAGATATCGACTAATGTCAGAAAAAAGGAGCTTCTGATTTCGTCAACCAAGGAAGTCTGTGGGTAAAGTATTAACCCGATGCCCAGCTAAGCCGTGATGTTTGCACGGAAGGGACTGATACAGGCGATACCAAATCTCCCTAGTACCAGGTGGGGCCAGGGCTCGTTCCATAAGCGCCCCTTGCAGAACGAGCTCCCACCTCCATTACAGAGGACCCAGTAAGCAGATGGAGTTTCGAGACTGTTCGACAGTCTAGTATAAACCGACAGAGCACGGTGGGTTTTATTCCGGGCTCAACAACAAGATAGATAGATAGATAGATAGATAGATAGATAGATAGATAGATAGATAGATAAGATAGATAGATAAGATAGATAGATAAGATAGATAGATAAGATAGATAGATAAGATAGATAGATAAGATAGATAGATAAGATAGATAGATAAGATAGATAGATAAGATAGATAAGATAGACATGATAAGATAGACCAGATAAGATAGACAAGATATATAAGATAGATAAGATAGA
>WBZZ01004872.1:207500-232500 GCA_019918135.1 Paulinella micropora
TACATACGTACGTATGTGTATCTATCTATCTTCTATCTATCTATCTATCTATCTACCTACCTACCTACAGGTGGTGGTCGTGGAGAGGAAGCTGGTGGGTGGCAAATTGGAACTGGTATGTATGTATGTATGCATGCATGTATGTATATGTATGTACACACGCCGCCAGCATGTGCCACTTGCAGATTTTTTTGTGGTGGGGGGGGGGGGCGGGGCGGTAGGACTTCTTGATGTGTGTAGTCTGGACTGCAACCTATGTGTGTATGAATGCATGCATGTATGATTATATGTATGCCTGTATGTATGCATATAAACTCTTCAAAAACGAAAAGAAGAGAAAGTAAACCTTCGCGGCTTGCTCATGAAATTGCATTGATAACAATATTCAACAAAGACAGAGCAATGAAAAACAACAGCAACCGGAAAAATCAACTTGCTTTGATGCTTATCAGAATAGCATTTACGGCTCGCTCGTAGTACGTTAACTTGCCGTTGATTTATTTATTTATCTGTTTATTTATTTATTTATTTATATTTATTTATTTATTTATTTTTTATTCATTTATTATCATTATTATTATTATTATTACTATTATTATTATTATTATTATTATTATTATTATTATTATTTATTTATTTATTTATTTATTTATTTATCTTATTCTTGTGCAGGACGCCGTTGCTGAAGTGGGAACAAGTATGCCTCTCTCTCTCCCTCCCTCTCTCTCTCCTTCCTCCGCTTCTCCTCTCTCTCTCTCTCTCTCTCTCTCTCTCTCTCTCTCTCTCTCCAACACACACACACACACACACACACACAATAATAATAATAATAATAATAATAATAATAATAATAAAATAGAAGTAGTAGTAGTAGTAGTAGCAGTGGTAGTGGTAGTAGTAGTAGTAGTAGAAGTAGTAGTAGTAGTAGTAACAACAATAACAATAATAATAATGATAATAATAATAATAGTAATAATAATAAAATAATAATAATAATAATGGTAATGCAGAAAGTTATTGATATACCTACGAATGCTTTTGCACGTTTCTGAGCATGGTTTCTCTACGTGCAATAGATAGATAGATAGATAGATAGATAGATAGATAGATAGATATGTTTGGTCTATCAGCTCTGCATATCCGAAGACATAGGCATCCATTGCACCCCGCCGCCAATCGGCGACTGGGTAGCGGGCTGCGGATGAGCACTATCGAGCAGCACTACGCTCGATAGATAGATAGAGATAGATAGATAGATAGATAGATAGCTGGTCTGTGTTGGTCGTGGCGCAGGGGGGAAGGGGCATTATAGATAGATAGATAGATAGATAGATAGTTAGATAGATAAATAGATAGATAGATAGATAGAGATAGCTGGTGCGTTGAACGTGGCGGGAAAGGAGGCGTGACCGACACACACACACACACACACACACATAATAACATATTATATATATATATATATATATATATATATATTATTATTATATATATATATATATATATATATATATATATATATAGGGGGCAAGGGGGGTATCACCGGTGACATTCTCGACCCGTTGGCCTCTGCACAGGTCTAGCCGCATGTTTTGTATTATTAGTATTATTATTATTATTGTTATTATTATTATTATCACTACTACTACTAATACTATTATTATTATTATTATTATTATTATTATTATTATTATGGACACCGTGATAGCCCAGTGGTCAAGTTCTACCATCTGGGCCCTGTCGCCAGTTCGATTCCCGTCGGTGCCACCAGTATTTTCATTGAACATACCGGTCTATTTCTGGACCAGTATTTTCATTGAACATACCGGCCCGTCTGGAAGTGTTGGAACTGCCCTTGCGGGGGTGTCATTAGAGCTTATCGTCAATTCTTCGTACTCCCCTCACGGGTGAGACGATGGAGGCGCATGTGCAGAAATGCATCAGCCATTGACAGAGAAGCACTATTATTATTATTATTATTATTATTATTATTGTTATTATTATGGACACCGTGATAGCCCAGTGGTCAAGTTCTACCATCTGGGCCCTGTCGCCAGTTCGATTCCCGTCGGTGCCACCAGTATTTTCATTGAACATACCGGTCTATTTCTGGACCAGTATTTTCATTGAACATACCGGCCCGTCTGGAAGTGTTGGAACTGCCCTTGCGGGGGTGTCATTAGAGCTTATCGTCAATTCTTCGTACTCCCCTCACGGGTGAGACGATGGAGGCGCATGTGCAGAAATGCATCAGCCATTGACAGAGAAGCACTATTGTTATTATTATTATTATTATTATTATTATTATCATTATTATTATTATTATTATTATTATTAGTGGCACCGCGATAGCCCAGTGGTCAAGTTCAATACCAAATGGGACCTGTCGCCAGTTCGATTCCCGTCGGTGCCAGTATTTTCAACGTATGTTTTCTTTGAAAGTATTGGTCTGTCTAGAAGGCTTGGAGCTGCCCTGCGGGGATGTCAGTTATCTATTGGTAAATCTTTCGGACTCCACTCGCGGGTGAGACGATGGGCACATGTGCAGCTTTGCATCAGCGCCATGGACAGAGAAGTTCCATTATTATTATTATTATTATTATTATTATTATTATTATTATTATTATTATTATTATTATTATTATTATTATTATTATTATGGAGGGGTGCACAGTATGGCACCCCACAGGAAGAGGTGCTTGGGCCTCTTCTCACTGGTTCCGAGGCTACGCTGTTGTGTTGTTTTTAAAAGACATCACGTGGGATCACAGGGGTATATACATTCCGAGATCTATCTAGGGGTGGTGACAGGTTTCGAGGCGTCCCAGACACTTACCACAAAACGTCCTCATGCGCTGGCAGACCGCATGAAATGTCTGCTACCCCCCTTGAGTACCTCCATTTGACTTATACCCAGTCTTGTGGAATTCTCTCATAGGGAACATCAATCATTTGCAGTTGATTCCCTGCAAGGTATCCGACACGCCGGGCGGGTAGCTATTCATGGTTAGAGTCACTCTTCCCTCCCCAACATTCACTGTGTGACTGTTGGGTCGAGGGATGGAGGCGCATGGTCCTTGGACTCAGCCATGACAGATCAATACACTATTATTATTATTATTATTATTATTATTACTACTACTACCACTACTACTACTATTACTACTATTATCGTCATCATCATCATCATTCTACCCACTGCACGTCAAGTTAGGAACAGTAGCAACAGCAAGGCGCAATTGGATGCGTTTTCTGCCTTGCACGTTCTACCTTTATCATCGTCCAGCAAGCACTCCTCATAGACATTAAACAATATGGTCACATTCTCAAAACAGACGTGGTAGCGCTGTCCAACCTGTGTTGGTTAATAGTATGTATATCCATCCATCCATCCGTCTATCTATCTATCTACCTATCTATCTATCTATCTATCCATCCATCCATCCATCTATCTATCTATCTATCTATTGACTGATCGGGGCGTGTGTGTACGCAGAGCCTGATTGTGCATCAAGTGGCGGGCAAAAATTTCCTACTTGCCTGCAATGCAGGTAGCCTCTCTCTCTCTCTCGCTCGCTTGCTCTACCTACCCCCCCCCCCCCCCCCCCCCCCTGCTTTCATCTCTGGTATCATATTTCATTCATTCCGCATTATTGGGTGGTATAGTATACACTGAACATATACATATACGTGTATATGTACATGTACATGTATATGCTCTGTTGGTTGTAGGAAGTAGCTCGGTGTCTGTCTTCAGGATCTTGAGCTCCGAACCGTACCTCAGGTCGCCCACACCAACTGTTCTCTCTCTCTCTCTCTCTCTCTCTCTCTCTCTCTCGATATATATATATATATATATGTATCCCCCCCCCCCCCCCCCCCCTCCCCTCTCTCTCTCCGGACCGAGAGAGAGAGAGAGAGAACGCACGCGCTGTCGTTTTTGGGTTCCTAGAACTAATCTGAGTATCTATCTATCTATCTGTCTGTCTGGTTTTGTGTTTGTTGCTAGGTTGGTCGATGTACAGGAAGTCCTGCCTTCTTTTCCAGTCCTCCCTTTCTCTCTCTCTCTCTCTCTCTCTCTCTTTTCTCCTCCTGATCTCTGTTTTCCCAGTGCTCACTTGCAGCTTGCTTCTTTCTGTAACCTTGGATATTATTATTATTATCATTATTATTATTATTATTATTATTATTATTATTATTATTATTATTAAGGGGTGCACAGTATGGCACCCCACGAAGAAGAGGTGGTTGGGCCTCTTCCCACTGGCTCCGAGGCTGTGCCGTTGTGTTGGTTCCGAGGCTGTGTCGGCTGTGTCGTTGTGTTGTTTTTATAAAGACATACACCGTGGGATCAAAGGGGTATATACATTCCGCGATCTATCTAGGGGTGGTGACAGGTTTCGAGGCGTCCCAAACACTTACCACAAAACGTCCTCATGCGCTGGCAGACCGCAATGCAATGTGCCTGCTACCCAACTTGAGTTCCTCCATTCGACTTATACCCAGTCTTGTGGAACTCTCTCACAGGGAACATCAATCATTTGCAGTTGATATTCCCACGGTACCCGACACGCCGAGCGAGTAGCTATTCAGGGAAGGTTAGAGTCACTCTTCCCTCCCCAGTATTCACTGTTGTGACTGTTGGCTCGAGGATGGAGGCGCATGGCCCTTGGGCTCGGCCATGACAGATCAATACTATTATTATTATTATTATTATTATTAATCTGTTTTACTTTAATTCTCTTGCATGCTTTTTGTGCTGTTGCATGCTTCGATTGTCTATTCCCTCTTGTCTGCCCTGTGCTCGGGGGGGGTGGTTAGTCTATCTATCTATCTATCTTATCTAGCTATCTATCTATCTATCCATCTAATCTATCTAATCTATCTATCTATACTATCTATCTATCTAATCTATGTGATGAGGTCTCGTTGGTGGCGCGGGGGCAAAACGTCTACGTGCTGAGCGCAGGCAACTGCGACAACCCCTGTGCGTTTCTCTCTCACTCTCTCCCTCTCTCTCTCTCTACCCTTCCCACTTCTCTTCCTGTCTTACGCTATGTCCTTCCTTTGTTTTGTACTGTGTGCACCATTCCTACTTCTCTTCCTGTCTTATACCATGTCCTTCCTTTGTTGTCGCTCGTGCCTTCCCTGCCTACCCTTCTCTTGTTTTTGTACTAGTACTCTTGTTTCGTTTGTTGGTTGGTAGGCTACCCTCAAGACGACTTCTGCACGCCTTCTAAATTGTACTGCTCAGGTCACCACATGCGCGCGTGCATACATACATACACACATACATACATTCCTACCTTTCCATCTATCCGTCTATCCGCACATACATGCACCACATGCTTCCACCCCACCACACACACAACATAACACAACACACCACCGATTCTCTCTCTCTCTCTCTCTCTCTCTCTCTCTCTCCCTCCTTCCCTATCTCTCTCTCTCTCTCTCTCTCTCTCTCTCTCTCTCTCTCTCTGGTGTTGTCCAGGTGGGATCTCGCGCTTCTGGATGAGCCCACGCGGCCAGCTCTTTACCGAACAGGTGCGCGCGCAAATAAAAGCATTCACTGCCAATTACCTAGGTAATTACCCTTGATGTGGTTGGCTTCCCGGGGAAATTCCCTGAATTTCGGAATTTCCCCGGGAAGCTAACCACAACAAGGGTAATTACCTAGGTAATCGGCAGTGAATGCTTTTCTGTGGTGACACCACCACCCACCAGTGCAAAACGTAGTAGTAGTAGTAGTAGCAGTTATGACCACCACCCACCAGTGCAAAACGTAGTAGTAGTAGTAGCAGTTATGACTACCACCCACCAGTGCAAAACGTAGTTGTAGTAGTAGTACTAGTAGTAGTAATAGTAGTAGCAGTAGTAGTAGCAGTTATGATGATTATCATTTTATGAGCCTAAGAGGCCAGCTCTGTACCGAACAGGTGGCCTCCAACCCACCACTCTCTCTCTCCCTTCTCTCTCTCTCTCTTCCTTCTCTGTCTTCTCTCTCTCTCTCTCTCTCCCTTCTCTCTCTCTCTCTCTCTCTCTCTCTCTCTCTCTCTCTCTCTCTCTCCTTTATCAGCCTAAGAGGCCAGCGCTATTCGGTGACCACCCACCAGTGCAACGAAGAGAGAGAGAGAGAGAGATAGATCGATAGATAGATAGATAGATAGCTCTGTACATGCCAGCCCCGGACTTCGCCGTTGTGCACGTGAAGGGATAATGTGGCATTATATTATCATTATTATTATTATTATTACTATTATTATTATTATTATTATTATTATTATTATTATTATTATTATTATTATTATTAAATACCCCGACGAAGGCACGTTGTGTTGCACAGATAAAGAGTGACAACTCGCACGTGCAACAAGAGGAACAGGAAAAAGAACCAGAACAAGAAGAAACCCTCGTGCTTGTTTTCATTACATTTATACATACATAGATATATTGCATAGGTACATACATACATACATACATACACACACACACTCTTGACCTGGGCCTCAAGTCACGTACATACATACATACATATGTGCAGGTTCTAGACCTGGGCCTCAAAACACCAACCGGTCTCTCTCTCTCTCTCTCCTTTCTTGTTCTTCCCCCCTCCCTCACCCCCCTTTTCTCCTTCTTTCTCCTTGCAATCTTTATCGTTAGAATTGGTTTCTTCTGTTTTCATATTTTGCTGTTGTTGCTATCTCATTTTGAAAAACTCTCTTCTTTCCCTTTCTCTGCCCCGTACCTTCTTAATCATTTCTTCTTCTCCTCCTTCTCCTTCTGCTGCTGCTGCTTCTTCTCTTCCTCTTTCTCCTTCGTCTTCTATTTCCTCCGATCTCCCTCCCCTTGTATCTTCTCCCGCAGTGGGGAGCGAGTTTGGCAACCCCCCCGTGGATGTCGATGAGCCGTTGTCAGACTACCCCCTTCTCCTCTTCAGCCCCGCCCAAATCGGGTCAACCCCCTACTTCTATTACTACTAGTACTACTACCACCACCACCACGCTACTACTACTTCTACTACTACTACTACTACTCCACTACCACCCCTACTACCACTATCACTACTACCACTGCTACTACTACACTACCACTACTACCCCCCCCCCCCCCCAACTGCCACCACTACCCCGCAGTTTCACGTAATTACACAGAAATATAGCGATAAGTTTCACAACAGCAACAACAACAAAATCGCGAGCCTTGTCTGTCTGTGTGTATATTTTCTCGTCTCGAGTGTTTCATGCGTATCAAGTGGTGCGAGTGTTTCATGCGTATCAAGTGGTGCGTGCTGCGTCCTCTGCAGACTCAGCTCTGACCAGACGTTTCTGATCGTCACAGTCAAAGGTATGTGCTATCTATCTATCTACCTACCTACCTACCTACCTATCTATCTATCTATCTATCTATATATCTACCTATCTATCTGCTTGTCTATCTGCTTGCTTTCATGCCTATTACACGCCTTCTATTCGAAGAAGAGGAAGGAGGACGAGGAGGAAGATGTAAGTTTGCTTCGTGGGCTATGAACGATTTTGTATGTATGTGCCTGTACGCTGTGAAGAACAAAATGCATTTACCTACCTACCTATCTATCTACCTGTCTATCTATCTATCTATCTATAGGTAGGTAGGTAGGTAGATAGATAGATAGATAGATTTCTAGTATGATGTGTGTGCTTGTTTGCAGGGCAGCCCCCGTTGCCAGACAATGAAAATCTGCCCGGGGTACAGCTAGCTAGCTATCTACCTGTCTATCTACTATCTATCTATCTATATATCTATCTATCTATATATCTATCTATCTATCTATCTATCTATCTACCTACCTACCTATCCTATCTATCTATCTATCTACCTATCTATCTGCTTGTCTATCTTGTCTACCTATCGATTCGTGTATGCAGCCGGGAAATGGCTTCTTGACTTGGTTCTCATATTTTTTGTCTATGTCTATCCATTCATCTATCTCTATCTATCTGTCTATCTATCTGTCTACCTATCTATCTATCTATCTACTGACCTACCTACCTACCTTCGTATATATTCCTTTCTGCAGCCGGGCAATTCTTGACCATCTATCTATCTACCTACCTACCTACCTGCCCACGTATCTATCTGTTTGTCAATCCATGTAGCCAGGCAATGGTTTCTTCTATCTATCTATCTATTTATCTTCTTGACTTGGTTCTTGGCGTCCGACGCCACCATCTAGCTATCTATTCATCTATCTATCTATCTATCTACCTACCTATCTATCTACCTACCTATCTATTCATCTATCTATCTATCTATCTGTCTATCTATCTATCTATCTATCTGTCTATCTATCTATCTATCTGTCTGTCTGTCTATCTATCTATCTATCTACCTACCTACCTACGTCTATATCTATTTGTCCATCCATCGAGATGGTTCGTGTCTGCAGCCGGAAAATGTTTTTGGCTATGTCTATCTATTTATCTATCTATTTATCCGTCTATATATCTTCTTGACCTGGTTCTTGGCTATGTCTATCTATCCGTCTATCTATCTATCTATCTATCTATCCATCTATCTATCCATCTACTTATCTATCTATCCATCCATCCATCCATCCATCTATCCATCTGTCTATCTATCTATCTATCCATTCTCCGTAGCCGGGCAACGGCTTCTTCTTGACTAGGGACTCCGTCCATCTATCTATCTATCTATCTGTCTTTCTGTCTGTCTGTCTATCTATCTGTCTTTCTGTCTGTCTGTCTGTCTGTCTATCTATCTATCCATCCATCCACTCATCTATCTATATATCATCCATCCATCTATCCATCTGTCTATCTATCTATCTATCCATTCTCCGTAGCTGGGCAACGGCTTCTTCTTGACCTGGTACTCCATCCATTTATCCATCTGTCTATCTATCTATCCTTTCTCCGTAGCCCGGCAACGGCTTCTTCTTGACCTGGTACTTGGCGGCCGACGGCACCATCGTGGACTCCTCCCAACCCAACAAAATCATCTCCCAAGGTAAAATGCTGTCTAACAATAACATAACGCAAAATGACATGCATGACATGGCATAACACAACATAGCATGACATAGCATAATAAAACACAACTTAGAATAACATAGTATAGACGAAGCCACCATCGTGGACCCCTACCAGTCCAACAATATGAGAAGTTCCTATTTCTTAAGTACAACGAACAATGACTTCAAGCGTTTCGATCTCAGTCAATATTTGCATCTACAACCTGTTTGTGGCTCATTAGAAAGCTCTTGAAGAGAGCTTTCAAACGACCCACTACATAAGCCACAAAGATCAGAACCGGCTGAGAACGAAACTTTTGAAGTCATTGCTCATTGTGGTTAAGTACAAGCAACTTCTCATGTCCCAAGGCAAACAGATGTATGCGTAGGTAGATAGATAGATCGCACCCAATGGCACCAGCCCAGCAAACTCATCTCCCAAGGCAATCAATAACATAACACAGCATGACATGACATGACATAATAACATCAGCAGAACGCAAGTGTCAGCTCTGGTGGCACAAAAAACCTCACATCTCTGGGTTTTGTGCCATCCGACGCCAAATTTTTTGGATCTCCGAAGAGAGCTCACCGGGAGGTGTCGGGTACACCAGACATCAGCCTCAAACTTCCTCTGGTGTGCGCAAGTGGCGCCTGGTGGCGCAACTATCATATAATATAACACAACATGGCACGGCATGTTGTACAATTGTGGGACCCAGTCCGACAAAATCTCACAAGGCAAGATTTGTGTTTTGTCAATATCTATCTATCTACGCCCATCGTGGAGTCCTACCAGTCTAACAAAATCATCTCCCAAGACAATACTTTTGAACAAGATAAACAAAACATGACGGCATGGTATGACATAACATAACATAACATATCATATCATAACATAGATAGATAGATAGATAGATAGATAGATAGATAGATAGATAGATAGATAGATAGATAGATAGATAGATAGATAGATAGATAGATAGATAATTTTCAACTTGAGTGCAGGTCGGACTCCGACGAATACAAAACGTAGTCGTACCTGATTACATACGTACGTACCTATTTACCCTATTTACTATCATCCGTTAATGAGCCAATCTGTCTATCTATATACTTATCATTGTGAACCTACCAGCCCAACAAATTCACACCCCAAGGCTAAATTTCTAACATGGACATAATACAAAATGCAATGACGGGGGGTATAACGTATCAAAACATAACGTTACGTAAAATTGGGTGCCACAATATGAAATTTGAATTGCCAACGACAACAATGATCTATGATTATATATATGTATATATATATATATCTATATATATATTATATTATATTATATTATGTTGGGTTGGTTGGCGTCCACGGTGATATATATATATATATGTAATATTATATTTTATTATATTATACTATATTATTATATAATATAATATAAACATTGGGTGCCACCACCGTGGACACCAACCAACCCAACATAATATAATGTAATATAATATAATACAATACAATATATAATATAATATAATTTAACATAATATAATATACGTAACATTGGGTGCCACCACCGTTGACGCCAACCAACCCAACATAATATAATATAATATAATATAATATAACATCACATAACATACATAGCGCAGCATAGCATAGCATAACATAACATACATAACATAACATAACATAACATAGCGTAACATAACATAACATGACATAGCGCCCGACGGCACCATTGTGGACGCCTACCAGCCCAACAAAACAATCCCCCAAGACAATCTTTCTAATAATAACATAGCATAAGATGAGATGACATCGCATAACATACCATAACATAACATAACATAAAATAACGTAGCATCGGGCGCCAGCACTCTGGACCCACGTCAACCCAACATAGATAGATAGATAGCTAGATAGATAGATAGATAGATACATAGACAGCTTGCAGATAGCTATGTAGATAGATAGATAGAGAATCATCTCCCAACGCAATCTTTTTAACAAAGTAGCATTACACAACTGGCATGAGATGGTGTAGTGTAACAGAACATAAGGTAATAATATCTACCAGCCCAACAAAATCACCTCCCAAGGCAATCTTTCTAATAATAACATAGCATAAGGTGATATGGCATGACATAACATATCATAACGTAAGATAACGTAACATCGGGCCACAATTTTGGACCCCAACAAAATCATCTTCCCAAGGCCAAAAAATTCTAACAACATTAATATCATAACACAACATGACATGCCATGGTATAACATAGCATAACGTAACATAACATAACATATTTATATATATATATATGTATGTATGTATGTATGTATGTATGCATATATATAATATATATATTTATTAATTTATTTATTTAGTTATTATTATTATTATTATTATTATTATTATTATTATTATTATTATTATTATTATTATTATTATTGGAGCTCCATCGGTGGCCCCGATCATCAGGCGAGAGACTGACACGGGGGGTGGAGGACCTCGAACAAGGGTATTGGAGGCTTATGTCCGTTGAGGATATGCCATTAGCTGCATCAGTACGCCTCAGATATAGTATTATTATTATTATTATTATTAGGGAGTACATAGGCCATTGGTCCTTTTCAATAGGCTGATTGGTATAAAGCTCCTAGAGTAATGTTCTATGCCGTCACTTCCTTTATTCCACCGATTGGTGTGGAGACTTTCCTTATGGAATGGAGGACTGGATGCACATGGCCTTTTGGCTCAGCAATTGGCAGGAGATACATTATTATTATTATTATTATTATGGACACCGTGATAGCCCAGTGGTCAAGTTCTACCATCTGGGCCCTGTCGCCAGTTCGATTTCCGTCGGTGCCACCAGTATTTTCATTGAACATACCGGTCCGTCTGGAAGTGTTGGAACTGCCCGTGCGGGGGTGTCATTAGAGCCTATCGTCAATTCTTCGTACTCCCCTCACGGGTGAGACGATGGAGGCGCATGTGCAGATTTGCATCAGCCATTGACAGAGAAGCACTATTATTATTATTATTAATTTATTTATTTATATATATATGTATATATATATATATATATATATATATATATATATATGTAACGCCACCATTGTGGACGCCTCCCAGCCCAACCGAATCATCTCCCAAGACAATATACATATACATATACATATACATACACATTTTCATATACATATACATATGCATATACATGTATGCAGTTTGGAAAAGGTAAAGAGAAGTGTTATAGGTTATTGCCAGAAATCTAACAACAACAACATGACATAACATAACATAACATAATACAAGATAATGTTGGTATTATAAGTCTGTCTGTCTACCTGTCTGTATGTATGTGTCTGTATGTATATGTGTATACGTGTGCATGCGTGTTATTGCTGCATCATGTTGAATATATTTGGTGCGTACGAGGCGCACTGCCTTTCTCTTCGTCTGTCTATCTGCATATATGTATACCGGTATATTAAAATACATCTACCATGTGCCAGCCGCAATATCTTTCTCTTTCGTTACCGACAAGTTCGTATGTCTGTGTGCCTGTCTGTCTGTCTGTGGTAGGTAGGTAGTAGGTAGATCGGTAAAATGCATATGTGTGTGTATGTGTTGCTGTGGCAGGCGCATTGCCTTTCTCCTTCGTCACCGACAAGTTCCATCGCCTGCTGAATGTGGAAGGGGTCATCTCTCTCTCTCTCTCTCTCTCTCTCTCTCTCGCGCGCGCGCGCGCGCGTTACCGGCAAGTTTCTGTCTATCTATCTATCGATAGATTGATAGATAGATAGATAGATTCATCGCCTCCTCAACGTGAAAGGGGGTCAACATAGATGCATAGCCTTGGCCTGCGTGTGTGTATTCCGCATGCATGTATGAGAAGTTCCTATTTCTTGAGTACAACGAACAATGACTTCAAGCGCTTTGATCTCAGTCAGTATTTACATCTACAACCTGTGTTATGGCTCATTAGAAAGCTCTTGGTGAGAGCTTTCAAATGAGCCACTACACAAGCCGCGAAGATCAGAACCGGCTGAGAACGAAACGTTTGAAGTAATTGCTCATTGTGGTTAAGTACAGGGAACTTCTCATAGATACATAGCCTTGACCTGCGTGTGTATTCCGTATGCATGTATGTTTGTGTCTCTGTGTCTTGGCCACATCAAATGTTTTTGCCGACGGGCAACGGTTGCGCGTCTGCCACTTTCTATCTATCTAAATGTCTATCTATCTGCCTATTCATCTATCTATCTATCTATCTATCTATCTATCTTTATTATTTATATATATATATATAATATCATTTCTGGTGTCAGCCGCTCTCAGCCTCTACGAACAACACATCGTATTCTATCTATCTGTCTATCTATCTATCTATCTATATTATATATATATATATGTATATATATAATATCCTTTCAGGTGTCGGCCGCTCTCAGCCTCTACGAAGAACACTATCTATCTATATTATATATATATATATATATATATATATATATATAATATCCTTTCAGGTGTCGGCCGCTCTCAGCGTCTACGAAGAACACGTCGTATATGGTATAGCACCTTTCGCCCTCCCTGCTTTCTCTCTCCTCTCTCTCACACACACACACACGCGCGCGCGCGCGATTACCCCCCCCCCCCCCCCCAAAAAAAACCCCAATATTTTTCTATGGGTCTGTTCTATTCCTCTCCTCTGTGTGTCTTTGACCTTCTTCCCGTCCTCCCATTCACTCCTGTTGATCTTATATTACGTCTTCTACTCCATCTATCTATCTATCTATCTATCTGCAGGAGTGAATGGGAGGACACTCAGCTTCCGAGTATCTATATATCTATCTAAGCAATGTCTGCAAGCACGACCTCTGAAGATCCTGTCGTAGTAGTAGTAGTTGTTGTTGTCGTTTTTGTTGTGCTTGTCTTGTTCTTGTTCTTGTTATTGTTATCCTTGTTGCTTTTCTCTTGTCGTCATCCTCGTCGTCCCTCCTGTCGCTTTAGCAGTAGGTTCCTTCGCATGCGTTGTCAGTGTGTTGATGTCGCATGCGCGTCGGTGTGGTCTGTTGCACAGGCGACTACGCTACCTCATACTACCTGTTGCACATCACTATCAGGACATTTGACGTCACAAAAAAAGTGATTATGTCACGTTTCGGGGGGAATCCGCTAGAATCATACATTATCACATCCAAATGACATTATCCCCCTTTTTTTTTCCATTGTTTTTGTGATATTATCACAAAAATCCGACTACACTAGCTCATACTACCTGTTGCACAGCCGACTACACTAGCTCATACTACGTGTTCACATAAAAGCATTCACCGCAAATTACCTAGGTAATTACCGTTGTGGTTAGCTTCCCGGGAAATTCCGAAATTCAGGGAATTTCCCCGGGAAGCCAACCACATCAAGGGTAATTGGCGGTGAATGCTTTTATGTGGTGCACAGGCGACTACACTAGCTCATACTTACGTGTTACATCTGTATCCTTTATCCATATGTCCTATCTTTCTACCAATCTACAACATCTACCACCTACCTATCTGTATCTTTATCTACCTATCATTCAATCGATGATATGTCCTATCTTTATCTATATGTTCCTATCTTTATCTATGTGTCCTATAGATCTGTATCTTTATCTATATGTTGCACAGCCGACTACACTAGCTCATACTACCGCCGCATGCGACAGCCTCCCGCGGCGCCGAAGCTAGACTTGAAGGTCGAGATCGATCGA
Organism: Paulinella micropora; assembly: GCA_019918135.1. NCBI lineage: Eukaryota > Cercozoa > Imbricatea > Euglyphida > Paulinellidae > Paulinella > Paulinella micropora. The sequence goes on from WBZZ01004872.1 coordinate 222,268, forward strand.
TTGATAGATTGATTAATAAATAGGCAGATAGATAGATAGATAGATAGATAGATAGTAGGTAGTAGAGAGAGAGAAAGAGACAACACCAAACGCGTTGCAAGCCAGCTCTTGACGTATGCAGCAATTCATGTCCATATTACCATATATCTACCTATCCATCTATTTTATTTATCGATCTACCCGCCTGCCTACCTACCTATATATCTATCTCTTTATCTCCCTCCTCACACTATCGGCGCATCATACGACAAGCACATAGACATAGACTCTTCATACTATCGGCGCGGCGCCCAAGCGCGACTTGTGGAGGCGTCACAACACATAGACATAGACATAGACATAGACATATACATACACCCAATGTATGGCAAACCAGCTCTTGGCATTTGCAGCAAATGATCTATATTACCATCTATCTACCTATCCATCTCTTTTATTCATCTACCTGCCTACCTACCTATTTATATATCTATATATCTACCTACTTATCTACCTATATACTGGCTGTGATGCCGATGTTACAAGTCTGTCCAGAATGAACTGTTTATCTACCTACCTACCTACCTATCTATCTACCTACCTATCTATCTATCTACCTACCTACCTACCTATCTATCTATCTACCTACCTACCTATCTATCTATCTCTCTCTCTCTCTCTCTCTCTCTCGCTCTCCATATATATATATATATATATATATATATATATATATATATATATATATATATATATATATCGATTACATAGGTGTTGCAGCAGTCTGTCCGAACTGAACAGCCTATCTATCTCTTTCATTTATCAATATACCTGCCAACCTACCTGAGTATCTATTTATCTATCATCTATCTATCTGTCTGTCTGTCTATCTATATCTATCTATCTATCTATCTGTCTATCTATCTATCTATCTGTCTGTCTGTCTGTTTATCTGTCTGTCTATCTATCTATCTATCTGTCTGTCTTTCTGTCTGTTTATCTGTCCAGAACGAGCCTGCCTTAATACCTGCCTATCTATCTATCTATCTACGTATGTACTGGTAATGACCTATACGTTGCAGCAGTCTGTCCAGAATCAACAACCTATCCATCTCTTTTATTTAAAAATCTATCTACCCACATAAAAAGCATTCACCGCCAATTACCTAGGTAATTACCCTTGTGGTTAGCTTCCCGGGGAAATTCCGAAATTCAGGGAATTTCCTCGGGAAGCCAACCACATCAAGGGTAATTACCTAGGTATTTGGCAGTGAATGCTTTTATGTGAACCTATCCATCTCTTTTATTTAAAAATCTATCTACCTGCCTCCCTACCTATTTATCTATGTATATATCTACCTATCTGCTTATTGTGACAAAGGTGTTGCAGCAGTCTGACCAGAATCATCACCCTATCTATCTATCTTTCTATCTATCTATCTATCTATTTACCTATCTACTCATAATGACACAGGTGTTGCAGCAGTCTGTCCATCCACCTACCTACCTACCTGTCTATCTATCTATCTATCTAAGAACGAACAGCCTGCCTCTGTCTACCTATCTATCCGTCTATATCTACCTACTATCTATCTGTTTAATCATTGTATAGGTGCTGCAGCAGTCTGTAAAGAATGACCAGGTATGTGTATGTACGTGTGATGTATGTATGTCATGTATGCATGTATGCATGTGCAGCCTGCCTCCTGCTGGGTCGTGTTGAGCCAACACGGAAAATACATATTTATGTATGTATGTATGTATGCATGCATGTATGTATGTCATGTCATCTATGTATCTATGTATATAATGTCATGTATGTATGCATGTATATCATGTCATGTATGTAAGTACAGCCTGCCTCCTGCTGGGTCAAGACGGAAAATACATATTTATGTATGTATGTATGTATGTATGTATGCATGCATGTATATCATGTCATGTATGTAAGTACAGCCTGCCTCCTGCTGGGTCGTGTTGAGCCAAGACGGAAAATACATATTATGTATGTATCTATGCATGTATATCATGTCATGTATGTATGTATGTACAGCCTGCCTCCTGCTGGGTCGCGTTGAGCCAAGACGGAAAATACGCGGTCATCTATCTATCTATCTATCTACTTATCTATCTACATGCAGACATACGTACTCTATACCATGATATTTTGTGCCCATAGAAGAAAAACGCATTTTTTTGTTGTTTTTGTTGTTGTTGTTGCCTAAATTAGGTATGGAGTTGATGGTTTTTTTTTTTTGTCAGTTTGTTATCTACCTGGCTTTTGCGGACTCGCACGGAATGTGTGTGTGTAAATGTATATGTATGTGTATGTGAAGTGCAGCATGTGTATGTGTATGTGTGTTGTGCAGTTCACCGCAGCCACCGTTGCAGATAGATAGATAGATAGATAGATATCGCACTTGGTATTGGTATTGCTGCTTCATGTGTGGCGTTGTGTCGTGCAGTTCACCGTAGCCACCCTTGTTGGCACCATCAGCTCCTACAAGTACTCCACAGCTAGTTCACACACACACACACAACAACAAAAACAACATGGCAGGCACCATCAGCTTTCACAAGCAACCCAGAACTAGCTTTCATGCACACAGGCTATGACACAGAGAGACACGCATACATACATACATAAAGTGCAATTTACCTCCAACAACGTTGCGGGTACCATCATCTATCGATCTATCTATCTATCTACAGCTCCTACAAGCAACCTACAACTAGCTTGCGCGCACACACACACGCGCACACATATGTATATGTATATATATATATACATATATATACACATATATATATATATAGTGCAGTTCGCCTCTGCCGCCGTTGCAGGCACTATCATTTCCTACAGTAACTCAACAACTAGCTTTTCACACACACACCAGCAACACCAACAACATTGCGGGCACCATCAGCTGCTACAAGTAGCACGTACACATACATACTCACACACACACACCAACAACATTATTGCAGGCACCATCAGCTGCTGCAAGAAACCCACAACTAGCTTGAACAAACACATACACACACACAACAACAACAACAGCGTTGCATGCACCATCAGCTCGCTACAAGTAATCCACAAGTAGCTTGCACAGACACGTGCACATACATACATACATACACACACACACACACACACAACAAAAACAACAACAGCATTGCAGGCACTATCAGCTGCTATAAGTAATCCACAAGTAGCTTGCTCACACAGACACGCATACATACATACATACGCATATACAGTGCAGTTCACCTCCAACAACGTTGCAGGCACCATCAGCTCCTACAAATAAGCCACAAATAGCTTGCACACACACATACACACACACACACACACACACACGCGCGCGCGCATGCGAATACATACACGTGCAGGCCTACCAAAATCTACGCATACATGCACGTGCAGGCGCGCGCGTGTACACACACACAAACAAACAGACACGCAGGGTCGCAGTCGTGTGTTGCTGACACATCCCTTTCTCTCTCTCTCTCTCTCTCTCTCTCTATCTATCTATCTATCTCTCTCTCTCTCTCTCCCTCTCTGTCTGTCTGTCTGTCTCTCTCTCTCTCTCTCTCTCTCTCTCTCTCGTACAGTGTCACTAGGCAAAGCATTATGCTGCTAGAGAAGACGGCAGCTACTGGTCTCTCTCTCTCTCTCTCTCTCTCTCCATCGTCAGTGTGGCATACATATACATCCAGGCTCATGCAGATCTACATCATAGCGAGTTTGAGAAGTTCATTGTACTTAACCACAATGAGCAATTACTTCAAACGTTTCGTTCTCAGCCGGTTCTGATCTTTGCGGCTTGTGTAGTGGCTCATTTGAAAGCTCTCAAGAGCTTTCTAATGAGCCATAACACAGGTTGTAGACGCAAATACTGACTGAGATCAAAGCGCTTGAGGTCATTGGTCGTTGTGCTTAAGAAATAGGAACTGCTCTTGGTCTGCGATCCTCAGCACAAAGCAAAGAAAACATATACGCACAAATAGATAGATAGACAGAAAGAAAGTGCTCGTGTTTGCGTTGCATTTGTCAGATCTGAATGGACCAGTGGACATGGCGACAGACAAAGACTTCTTATATGTCATCGAGTCGGTGAATGGTAATCCACACTGGCCCGTGGGGGGGGGGGGGGGGGGGGGGGGGCGAGGGCAAAGAAAGACAGGCAAAAGAAAAAACTGGAAGCTGTATTACGTTGGTGCTGGTGTACTACTGCCACCACTACTACTATTACTTGGCTGCACTGTGCAGCGAGCCTGCGTGCCTATAAGATCGAGGATGGTGGAGAACTGACGGTCCTGGATATGCAGACGACAGAAGAAGAGGGAGAAAAAAAAGAGAGAGAGAGAGAAGAGAAGAAGAGCCTGTGTAGTCTATCTCCCTTGAATCACACTTGCGATAGTTTCTCGATTTGCATTTCGGCGTGTCTTGCGTTCGAGTAGGAACTCTTGGCGATGACATTCAATAATCACATGTGATTTTCTTATTACACGCGATAATATTGGTGTGTGCAAGCGTGTTCACTTGTGTTTGTACTAGTGGGTGTACGGGTGTGTGTGTTTGTGTGCGATCTCATTTCCTTTCTCTCTCTCTCTCTCTCTCTCTCTCTCTCTCCCTCTCCTTCTTCTCTCGTTTAGGCATATACTTATACTGGATGAGTAAATTATTATCTTTTTATGTATGTTTATATTTACCGTCATCTATCCAATAACCTTGTGTGATGCCCTACATACATACATACACCACACGCACTCACACAATACATACATGCATGCATAGTATGTCTTGTATTATTTATGTATGCAATCATCTTGTATGTATTGCATGTGTGTAGGAGGTGGATAATGTGGATGTGGGAATGCCCCCGGACCTCGAGTCAGTATTATTATCATTATTATTATTATTATTATTATTAGTAGTAGTAGTAGTATTGTTATTGTTATTATTGTGTTATTATTATTATTAGTAGTAGTAGTAGTAGTGGTGGTGGTGGTGGTGGTTGTGGCGGTCGTGGTAGTAGTAGTAGTAGTGGTGGTTGTGGTGGTCGTGGTAGTAGTAGTAGTGGTGGTGGTGGGTGTGGTGGTCGTGGTAGTAGTAGTGGTGGTGGCGGTCGTGGTAGTAGTAGTAGTGGTGGTGGCGGTCGTGGTAGTAGTGGTGGTGGTGGCGGTCGTGGTGGTAGGTAGTAGTTGTGGTGGTTGTGGTGGTGGTGGTCCATTTCGCCTTTGTTCAACCTGCAGAGCATACACGGCAACCGTGCATGATGATGACGTGACGTAGACACATACATGTGGACAGCTAAGGAACACATTTGGATTATCATGAGAAAGATGAATGGATCAGACGCCCCCCCCCCCCCCCCCCCCCCCCCCCCCCCCCCCCCCCCCCCCCCCCCCCCCCCCCCCCCCCCGGGGCGGGGGGGCAGGCACATATAGCCTATGCCGCAGCAACATAGGTGGACACAGACAGATAGCTAGTAAATAATGATAATAATAATAATAATATTCGTTGCTGCTGATGCCCTCTGTTTATATACAAACCCACCCATACACACACGTACGTGCACGCACATGTCTATCTATCTATCTGTCTATGTTTCTATCTATTCATCCATCTATCTATCTATCTATCTATCTATCTACCTGTCTATCTATCTATCGTATTCACCTATCTACCTCATCTATCTATATATACATATATATATATATATCCATCTATCTATCTATCCGGGGGGGGATGCAGAGGGCCAGCTGCGCAGTGCTCCGGCCTAAAACCAAACCCCCTATAATGACGATTTTGTGTCCGCCGTTAATCGCGCGCAGCGCAAGGGCTAAACAGGCAAACAACTCCTGACCATGGCTGATGAAGTCGGGGCGTGATGCAAAGGGTTGATGAAGTCGGGGTTGTAGAAGGTAACTCACAACGAGCGTGAACTCCTGAAACCTCGGCTTACAGGCGCATCATCTCCTTATGGGACACGCCCCTGGGGGAGTGTTCTAGTGTTGTTCTGTATAGTTCAAAAGGGCTCGGCTACCTTTCGGCTTGAACTGGGCACAGACACCAACCACAGCGAGACAGTGGTTGGTGTGCAGCTTGGCAGGTGCTGAAAGTTCTTGTCCGGGGGTAGTATTGGAGGCAATGGCTTTTCAAGCTACGTCACGCCCATAGATTAAACATATTATAGATATCTATCTACCTACCTATCTACCTATCTATCTGTCTGTCTGTGTCTCTCTCTCTCTCTGTGCAGTGGTATTCCCAAGATCACTAACCTACCTATCTACCTATCTGTCTGTCTCCCCCCCCCCCCCCCCCCCCACCCCTCTCTCTCTCTCTCTCTCTCTCTGCAGTGGTATTCCCAAGATCACTAACCTACCTATCTATCTATCTGTCTCTCTCTCTCTCTCTCTCTCTCTCTCTCTCTGCAGTGGTATTCCCAAGATCACTAACCTACCTATCTACATATCTATCTATCTATCTGTCTCTCTATCTCTCTCTCTGCAGTGATATTCCCAAGATCACTAACCTACCTATCTACCTATCTATCTATCTGTGTCTCTCTCTCTCTCTCTCTCTCTCTGTGCAGTGGTATTCCCAAGATCACTACTAACCTACCTATCTGCCTATCTATCTGTCTGTCTGTCTCTCTCTCTCTCTCTCTCTCTCTCTGTGCAGTGGTATTCCCAAGATCACTTCTGGCCCTGTTGGCCTGGCTCTCTATGGTATACCTCTCTACTACTACTTACTACATACTACCACTACTACTACTACTGCTGCTGCTACTACTGCTACTTACTACTACCGCCACTACTACTGCTGTTCTGACGTCTCCTTGCCTCTCTGTTTATGTGTCTATCTATCAGGCACCTTGTGCTATGTGTTTGCTGTGCATGCTGGAATACTCCTCACTCCAAATACATACATACGTACATACAATTTATGTGTGTCTGTGTGGCGCAGACCTGTCCTCGCAATTCTACTGAGCCCGGCAGGTAGCCGTCTTGAATTGCATGCATCGTCCCCACTTAGCTTCAAGTGGCTTGAGTTGGGTCTGGTGTGGCGGTGGTCCACGATGAAGAAAAATATAAATAAGAAAATAAAGTAAAGTAAAATAAAATGACGAAAAGGTAATATATATATAATATAATATAATATATATATAAAGTTAATAAAGAATATTAAATTCATCTGTTGTGGAATTAAGGTAAAGTTCTAGCTTCGAAAAAAAAAAGGTGGAAGGAAATATATATAGATATAATTATGAACATTATATATATATATATACGTTGAAAGTATTATAATCACATTCAGTTGTATATATAAAGGTGGCGCTCATAAAAGCTGGAAGACACGAGGTGACTCCCCAAGGGGGTTTGGCTAACCACACTCCGGCGGATGTGATTAACGCTTAACTTGTCCCACACTCAGGCATCATCTGATGAAGTGTCCAACGCCCTCTTTAGGCCCGTAGGCAGTGTCAGGATTGCTGCAGGTGTAAGATATACGCCTTGAGTTCATTTTTGAATTCAGCTTTCTATGAGATGTCTCTCAGATGTTCTGGCAGCTTATACCATTGTGCTTCATCCATTTCCGCATCCCCGATGCTATCCCCTTACTTCAGGCTCGGGTGTTTCTTCCCACGCACCATCTCAGTCGCGTGTGCACCACCGATCAGCCTTAAGTCTACCCCGCTCTGCTTGAGCACGTCCCATACCTTCTGCTGGATCTGCCCGTTATCATGTCACAATGGCTATTTGCGGGAGGGTGATGTTCTCGTGGTGGATAATGCGAAAATTCACGGGGCAGCAGAGGTAGATGATTTGCAAAATATGTTGTTTGCTGTTGTGGGAGTGACATATGTACGTGTGCCTGCCTATTGGCCGGAACTCATGCCCCCTGAGTTAGTTTTTCAGAATGTGAAGCGCTATATGCGTGCGCACAGAGGTTTTGGCACCTTTCGGGAGGAGATTTTGAAGGAATTTGCGTGTGGAACTTGCTTAGAGTTTGTAGCTCGCCAGTACAAAAGTGTATTCCCCAGTGACTTGATTTTTAATAATATGTAAATCCAAGTCCGAGCGATATATATTAATATTGTATGGAACTTGAGGTAAACTTTCAAGTTTACTGACTTATTAAATATACCGGATCTGTATATATTGATCAAGTTTCTATCATTTTTGATATTAATATATACCGGAGTAAAAAAACTTCTATAAATATAATATATTAATATATGTTGAAAAGTATTAAAAAAAAGTTAAGTGTATAAACTTGAAAAAGTTAAGCGTATAAAAAAACTTGAAAGTATTAACTTCAAGTTAGTCACGTAGTATGATCAAAAAAAGTTAAAGTTCAACGTATAAAAAAAGTTAAAGGTATTAATATTTAAAAAGTTATATGTAAAAAAAGTTTAACTTTTTATAAGATACTACTCGGAACTCAAGTTTTTATAAGATCAGTAAGTTCAGACACTCAGCTGCAACTTTATAAGATGGAACTTTTTTATAAAAAAAGAAAAAAAATTATAATATATTAATAGTGTGTCACTGTTAACTTGAATGTCGCCGATTATATTCCACTTGAAATATCATGAGTCTCGTTAGTTCTCAGAGTCAGAACTTCAGTGCCACGGATTTGCATTGTTTTGCAAGGGACAAGTAGGTCTGTGGAGTCACGAGTCAAGTACTGAATAATATAAGCATACCAGCCGCTGAGCTTGACTTGATAACTTGAACTGGAATCAGTGACAGACGGGGCCCAGTGTCTTTTGCAAGGGTACCTTTCCTGACCTCGGAAGTATTTTAAGTTTAATTTACAGCAGTGTGTGTATTCAATTGATCAAGTTGCCGGTTGGTAATTTCCTCGCAGGAGGCTACGGTCACGAGTCAAGACTTACAAATATTACGACTACTAAACTGAGTAGTAGACATAAGTGTCCCCGCCCCGGGCTTGTCAAGCTCACCATCACTCAGGCTTATTGATATTAATAAATGCAGAAAAACAAACAAACAAAAAAAAAAAAAAAAAAAAAAAAAAAAAAAAAAAAAAAAAAAAAAAAAAAAAAACTACAGTATTATTACTATACTATTATCATTATTTTTTACTATTATTATTATTATTATTATTATTATTATTATTATTATTATTATTATTATTATTATTATTATTAACCTCGGCTTAGTGCAGTCTTGCCCTCAGGAGCTCCATCGGTGGCCCCGATCATCAGGCGAGAGACTGACACGGGGGGGTGGAGGACCTCGAACAAGGGTATTGGAGGCTTATGTCCGTTGAGGATATGCCATTAGCTGCATCAGTACGCCTCAGATATAGTATTATTATTATTTTAAGGAGGCGACGCCTCATTATTTTTTTGGTCGAACGCGCTGCTGCCATCCGGCCTGCCACCACTTCAAAAGCACGACTCGGACTCACTTTTGTCATTGATAATTATGACTTTCATGAGAGCTGCGTGATCTAGTTGCCTCCCGTATCTGTCTATCTACCTACCTATCTATCTATCTATCTATCTATCTATCTATCTATCTATCTATCTATCTATCTATCTATCTATCTATCTATCTATCTATCTCCGCTATTCCCTCCGGAGTGGCCGCCGTCACCCTCCCGGTGCGTGCTCTGCACCGCCTGAACCCCCTGGAGAAGATTTTGCTCATGTTCACCCTTACGAAGACCTTTCGGGCCTCCTCGAAAAGAAGAGCCCAAAAGCGCACGTCCATCCGGACTACAAGTCGCAACCCGGCATTATCAACCTGGATTCCACTCACTGTGTTGACGCCGAGACATACTCCCATTTCGTCCATCGGACAAGAAGTGCCCCGAAAGAACCAACCGAAAGAAGAAAACGCCTGGTATTGCCATCAACACCAAGCGAATGGAAAGGCATTGAAGAAGAACTCCTTCTTCAACGTCCTTCCTCCTCTTCTTTTTCCAGAACACAGTCTACCCGTGATTCCCATCCCGGACACATGCACAGTACACAAATTATTGTTTGATGTGAAACTGCGTTCCTTTGCAAGGACTACATTCCTTTGCGACATCTCATCTATCTATCTGTCTGTCTGTCTGTCTATCTGTCTATCTATCTATCTATCTATCTATCTATCTATCTATCTATCTATCTATCTGTATGTCTGTCTGTCTGTCTGTCTATCTATCTATCTATCTATCTATCTATCTATCTATCTATTCTATCTATCTATCTATCTATCTATCTATCT
>WBZZ01004872.1:250000-257500 GCA_019918135.1 Paulinella micropora
GCATTCGATTGGTCGAAGGTGGCAGGTCCATCAGTTGTCCTCGATTTGAGATTTGAGCTTGTTGTATCGGTTGGTCTTGTAGGCTCGTGCGTCAAGGATGTTTTCCTCGACCAGGCACGTTAGCTCGATCAGAATACATATCTTGGTAGACAGTGACCAGACAACGATATCGGGGCGGAGGTCAGTGACACAAATGTGGACAGGAAAGGCTTGCTCAGAACCGGTGTATTGGGTTTGGAGTTGCCAATCGTTTGCAGTGTCAAGCAGGGATGGTCGATGAAATGACTGATAGATAGATAGATAGGTAGATAGGTAGATATATAGATAGATAGATAGATAGATAGATAGATAGATAGATAGATAGATAGATAGATAGATAGATAGATAGATAGATAGATAGAGATAGATAGATAGATAGATAGATAGATAGATAGATAGATAGATAGATAGATAGATAGATAGATAGATAGATAGATAGATAGATAGATAGATAGATAGATAGATAGATAGATAGATAGATAGATAGATAGATGAGATATCGACTAATGTCAGAAAAAAGGAGCTTCTGATTTCGTCAACCAAGGAAGTCTGTAAAGTATTGACCCGATGCCCAGCTAAGCCGTGATGTTTGCACGGAAGGGACTGATACAGGCGATACCAAAGCTCCCTAGTACCAGGCGGGGCCAGGGCTCGTTCCATAAAGCGCCCCTTGCAGAACGAGCTCCCACCTCCATTACAGAGGGCCCAGTAAGCAGATGGAGTTTCGAGACTGTTCGACAATCTAGTATAAACCGACAGAAGATAGATAGATAGATAGATAGATAGATAGATAGATAGATAGATAGATTGGAAAGGAAGAGGGAGTAGTATCCAGGCATCTACTCATGCACACACATACATACATAGATACGTACATACATACATACATACATACATACATACATACATACAGATTGATACACACGATGCCAGACTGACTCCAAGAACTATTGCAAATTCAACAAATGGGGAATGTGTGTATATGTATGTATGTACGCATGTATGTATGTATGTATGTTTGTACGTATGTATGTATGTGTGTATGCATGTATGTATATATGTATATATTATTGTAGTTGTAGTAGTAGTAGTAGTAGTAGTAGTTGTAGTAGTTGGTGTTGTTGTTGTTGTTGTTGTTTAATTGCTATTCAATAACTAGTTGGAGTGTTGTTGTTGTTGTTGTTGTTGTTGATGATGATGATGATGATGATGATGATGTTGCTGTTGTTGATGATGATGATGATGTTGTTGCTGTTGTTGTTCAATTAATCAATAATTAATGACTAGACGTTGTTGTTGTTGTTGTTGTTTTTTCTTTTTCTCTTTGTCTTTTTCTTTCTTTCTTTCTATCTTTTTTCTCTTTCTTTTCTCGTCCATTTTACTCTTTCCAGGAGCTTTCTGTCGAATCTTAGTTCCAGATTTCCTTATGAGCTTGTACTGTCATTCCTTGGAACCAGAATTCATTTGAATTAAGCTCTTCTATATTTTTGTCGTCTCTTTCTCATTAAACCTTGCTTACTGAGGAAATATATATATAATATATATTTTCGTCTCTTTCTCATTAAACCTTGCTTAGTGTAAAAAAAAAAAAAAAAAAAAAAAAAAATTAAAAAAAATTAAAAAAAAAACTGTCAATTGATCTCACTTGCGCCCTATGTTAATTATGTCTGACTTCTGCATACTGCTCTTGCCTTATAGTATCGTATCGTCTCCCTTGCCCCTGTCTGGCCTTGTGTTTGTTTGTTTGTTTGTGTTTGCCTCTTTGTGTTTGTCGTTGCGTCTGTTGTTGTTGTTTATCTTGTCTTTGTGTCTTTTGTTTTTTGTTTGCGTCTTTTTGTGTTTGTTTTTTGTTTTTTTTTCTTTGTTTCTGCTTTTTTTTTATCGACTGCTTGTTTTTCTTTCTTAGTTTCTTGTTGTCTTCTTTGTCTCTCTTTCTCTCTCTCTTTTTTTTTTACAGTAAGCAAGGTTTAATGAGAAAGAGACGATTCTTTTTTGTTTTTTTTTGTTTTTTTTTTGTCTCTCTTGTATTGTCCTTTTTTTTCTTTCCTGGAGCTTCTGTTGAACCATTGTTCCAGTTTTTCCTTTTGAGCTTGTACTGTTCTTTGGAACCAGATCTATTTTGATTTAAGCTCCTCTTTATGTTCTTATTTATCTTTGTTCTTTGTTTCCTCTTTTTCTTTCCCATTAAACCTTGGTTACTGTAAAAAAAATAATAATAATATAAAAAAATGATAAACAGAAGAAATAAAAGAGAAAGACGTAAGGACAGCTATAATCATGCGATCTGGCCTAAATCAATGCAGGTCCTAATTGAAAACATGGAACCAATGTTCAACAGCTAACTCCATAGATAGAAAAATATAAGAGAGAAAAGAGAGAGAAAGAAAAGAGATAGAAGAGAGAAAGGCAGAAAAATATGAAAAAGAAGAAAACAGAACGGAAAGGAACAACCTCAGCACAAGGACAAAACAAAAGCACATACAAGAGTCAAACAAACCACACAGGGGCAAGGGAGACGAAACTATGAGGCAAAGGCAGAATGCAGGGATCAGACACATGGAAAGCAGAAAGCTGTTTTACACACCCTTTGTTATCATATTTCCAGCATAAAGGGGGAACACAATTTCACTCACTGTCTCTCATATAAAAGCAGCCGTCGTCGTTCGTCTTCGTCTCGTCGACTCCTACTCCACGCCGAAGAAAAGGCATGCAAGCTAGGGAAATGGAGAAGGAGCTAAGGAAATCGGAAAAGAAGCCAGCAGCATGCTAATACCGCAAAAGCGAAACGATTTTATAAGGAAACGGCTGCCAGATTTATTTCCGAGAACCTTTGCAATGAAATATAACGCAAAGAACGGTGAAAACTTTGTGTCAAATTTATCTGGCACCGGTCTATCGAAAATATTTGAAAAAAGAAACGGCAGGCAGACTCTCGGCCGTTAACCTCTTTCTCCTGCTCAACCGAATATTTTATTTTTGCGGTATTTTTCCTTGTTTCCGTGAACTATACCCAGCTTTATAGAAAGAAATTGTTTCACGAGTACGTGACTGTGTGATGTGTGGTGTGAGCACTCTGCCTGTGTGTCTGTGTGTCATGTGTGAAGTTTGTGTGTGTGTGCACCTTGAATTGAGTGTGTGAGACGTGTGTGTGTGTGTGTGTGTGTGTGCGTGTGCGTGTAGGTGTGGTGCGTGTGTGTGTAGGTGTGGTGCGTGTGTGTGTGTGTGTGTGGTGGGTGGGTGGGTGGGTGGCTATGGGTGGGTGAGTGTGGGCCGGGTGTGTGCACGTGAGTACTCACGTGGGTGTGTGTGTGTGTGCAACGTGTGTGTGTGTGTAATTGTGTGTGTGAGTACTTGTGTGCACGTGTGTGTGTGTGTACATGTGTGTGTGTGTGTGAAATTGTGTTTGTGTGGCCATGGGTGTGTATGTGTGTTTGTTTGTGTGTTATATATGTGTAAGATTTCATTTACATGTTATAATGTGTACGTGTGTGTGTGTTTGTGTGTGTGTGTGTGTGTGCACGTCCGTGTGTGTGTCTGTGTGTGTGTGTGTATGTGTGTATGTGTGTGTATGTGTGTATGTGTACATGTGTGTATGTGTACGTATACATGTGTGTGTGTGTACCATGTGTGTGTGTGTACCATGTGTGTGTGTGTGTACCATGTGTGTGTGTGTACCATGTGTGTGTGTGTGTGTGCGTGTGTGTGTACATGCGTGTGTCTGTGTGTGTGTACGTGTGTGTGTGTGTGTGTGTGCGTGTGCACGTGTGTGTGTGTGTGTACGTATACGTGTGTGTCTGTGTGTGTGTCTGTGTGTCTGTGTGTGTGTGTGTCTGTGTGTACATGTGTGTGTGTGCATCAAAAATATTTGAAAAAAGAAACGGCATGCAGACATCTCTCGGCCGTTCACCTCTTTCTCCGGCTCAAACGAAAATGTTTCCTTTTGGTGCACGTGGTTGAACTATTATATGCCCATGGGCCAGCTTTGGACAGAAAGAAATTGTTTGACGAGTGTTATCACTGTGTGGTGTGTGTGTGTGTGTGTGTGTGTGTGTGTGTGTGTGTGGTGTGAGCACTCTGTGTGTCATGTGTGTGAAGTGTCGACGTCTGTGTACATGTGTGTGCACCTAGGCCTTAAGCTTGCCAAGACGTGCACGTGAGTGTGTACCATGTGTGTACGTGTGTCTAGGTGTGTGTGTGTAGGTGTGGTGTGTGTGTGTGTGTGTGTGTGTGTGTGGGTGGGTGGGTGGGTGGTCATAACACACACCCACACACACCCACACACACACACACACACACACACACACACACACATGTACACACACACACACACATGTACATGTACACGTGCGCGTGCATACACACCCCCATATGCATGCACGTGAGTACTCACGTGCACACACACGGCCCCCGGCCCACCCATATATGTGTGTGTACGTAAGATCGTGTGTACATGTTATAATGCGTACGTGTGTGTGTGTGTATGTATGTATGTGTGTGCACGTCTGTGTGTGTGTGTGTACATGTGTGTGTGTGTACCATGTGTGTGTGTGTGTGTGTACATGTGTGTGTGTGTGTGCGTGTGTGTGTGTACATGCGTGCACTTGTGTGTGTGTCTGTATACATGTGTGCACGTGCACTTGTGTGTGTGTGTGTGTACATGTATGTGTGTGTGTGTGTGTCGTATACGTGTGTGCGTGTGTGTGTGTGTGTGTGTGTGTGTCTGTGTGCACGTGTGTGTGTGTGTGTGTGTGTGTCTGTGTGTGTGTGTGTGTGTGTGTGTCTGTGTGTGTGTGCATCACTGCGTGTACATGTGTGTGTGTGTGTGCACGTGTGTGTGTGTGTGTGTGTACATATCATGTGTGTATGTGTGTGTGTGTGTTTATGTGTGTTTGTATGTATGTGGGAGGTTGGGTGCGTGGATGGGCAGATAGGTGGATGGGTGGATGGCTGGATGGAACGGTACCGGTGGATGGGTGGATGGGTGTGTTGATTGCGCACGGCCACAGCATAGATAGGTGGATGGGTGGATAGGTGGATGCGTAAATGTAGATAGTTAGATGGGTAACGATGATGGGTGGATGGGTGGATGGGTGGATTGATACGGTGGATTGACGGATTGATGGATTGATAGATAGATATCGATGGTGATCTCATTGTGTGTTGTACATGTGTGTGTGTGTGTGTGTGAGAGAGAGAGAGAGAGAGAGTTTTGTGTGCAATGTGAGCTTGTATATATTTCTCTCCGTGTGTGTGTGTGTGTTTGTGTGTATGTGTGTGTATGTGTGTGTGTGTGTGCACGTGTGTGTGTGTGTGTGTATTATTGTATGTGTTCATGTGTGTGTTTATGTATATTATATACATATATATTATACATATATAATATATATATATTATATATATATGTGTGTGTGTGTGTGTGTTTGTGTTTGTGTGTGTGTGTGTTTGTGAGAACAGTGTGTGTGAGTGTGTGTTTACGTATGTACATGTGTGTGTGTGCACGTGTTTGTGTGCATGTTTGTGTGCACAATACTACTAGTACTACACTACTACTACTACTAAAGTATAGTGAGTTATAAACTACTACCACTTACCACTACGACCACTACTACACTACTACTACCACTACTACTACTACTACTACTACTACTACTACTACTACTACTACTACCACTACTGCTACTACTACTACAACGCGTGTGTGTGACACTGTGAGTGTGTGCACGTGTGTGTATACGTATGTGCATGTGTATATATATGTGAGTGTATGCATGTACATGTGTGTGTGTGTGTGTTTTTGTGTGCTACTGTACGAGTGTCTCGTGTGTGTCTGTGTGTGTGTGTGTGTGTACGTGTGTAATTTTATGTGCATAACGATGTGGAAACGCGATGGGGAAAACAGGATGGAGCAAACACGATGCGCGCGTTCTATTATTATGCATGTATTTGTATATACTTAAGTTTATTTATAATATAAATTCATATACTAATTGTAACCTTGCTGGTACCGGTATTTATATCATATACATATGAATATTAAGAGCTTTTAATATCAATATTCCATAGTGGAAATTGAAAATTATTAAATTATTTTTAAATAAATATTTAATAAATAAACTGATAAACTACAGGGCTAAACAACTGAGCAAACGCGTTTAAAAGTTAAAGTACCTTCTTCACGTCGCATATTATATTATTATTAATAAATTATTTATGCGGCCGCGCGCGCAGCCGACTATAGCTAGCGCTGAACTTTCGAATTCAAATTAATAAATAAAACTTGCAAAGCCATGGGGCGCTAAACGACTAGGCCGCGATGGGGCATTTTCTAGTAAGTGTGCTCTCAAAAACATCGTTTGTGGATGTCAAGTGTACCTACCACAGGACTGGCACAAGCCACAGGCCTGAGACACCTGCACTGCCCCAACGGCAGGTGGCACTCGTAGTGAGAAAAAGTGTCACCCAAGTGGCACCACCAGGGTGTACGTCAGAGTGCCACCAACAACCAGAATGACTAATGAAAAATTTCCGAAACGCACCGAATGAAAACATTTGTGGCACTAATTTGCTAAAATTCGCCGGCTTACCGTCAAGTTCCCACTTCCGGTGGCATCCTTTTCGGCAATGCTCTGGTGGCAGGATTCTGCAAATCTAGATGTTTTAATCGTGGGGAATAAAATCTATTTTTCACATTTTGACTGATGGATTTTTACTGCTTGCTACAGTACTTTACTTCCCAGTCACGCACCTTGGTTTCTATGAGAGGGGTTACGTTTCATAGTCTATTTCACTCTCGTTCCTTTCACCCTCTACTCTTCCTGTTGTTCCATTCTCTTTTATTGAGGAAAGGACACAGCAATCTGGACTATACCATGGTTTATGCTGACTGACATATGCACGAAAAGTCAAGTCACATATTCATTGTGTCGTGCGCGTCCCACATAATTTTTATCTTATTTCGTCTTATCTAATCGCAATGAGAATGCAATCTGCTATGTTTGAGAAATGGAGAGCCGGGGCTCCCCGCTTCACAGTCACGATCCTCGGCAATCATGTAAGATACAGACAGACAGACAGAGATACTAGACAGACAGACAGACAAACAGGCAGAAAGGCAGAAAGGCAAAAAGGCAGAAAGGTAGACAGGCACAGAGGAACAGACAGACAGACAGACAGACAGGCAGGCAGACGCAGACAGGCAGGCAGACAGACAGAGACAGAGACAGGCAAACAGGCAGACAGACAGGCAGACAGACAGCAGACAGACACACAGACAGACACACAGACACACAGACAAACAGACAGACAAACAAACAAACAGACAGACAGACAGACAGACAAACAGACAGACAAGCAGACAAACAAACAAACAGACAGACAGACAGACACAAACAGACGCAGACGCAGACATGCAGACAAGCAGACAAACACAGACACAGGCAGACAGGCAGACAGATAAACAGA
>WBZZ01004872.1:270000-326621 GCA_019918135.1 Paulinella micropora
GTACTCCCCTCACGGGTGAGACGATGGAGGCGCATGTGCAGAAATGCATCAGCCATTGACAGAGAAGCACTATTATTATTATTATTATTATTATTATTATTATTATTATTATTATTATTATTATTATTATTATTAATTATTATGATTATTATGATTATTATGATTATTATTATTATTATTATTATTATTATTATTATTATTATTATTATTATTATTATTATTATTATTATTACTATAAAGTTATCGGATGAGGAGTAAAAAGGCAAATTAAACTTTAGTGCAATGAAGAGAGATGGGAAGCCAAAAAGGAAAAGAGCGATGGAGAAGGAACAAAAAGAAAAAGATTTTCTGGAATGCCAGTTAAATTAAACGGTGACTGCCTTTTGCCCCTGTGCCGTCTATCTATCTATCTATTTATTTATCTATCTATCTATCTATCTATCTCTCTCTCTCTATCTATCTATCTATCTACCTTCTATCTATCTATCTATCTATCTTTCCCCTCGTGCTGAAGCACACCTATCTATCTATCTATCTATCTATATATCTATCTATCTACTATCTATCTATCTATCTATCTATCTATCTATCTACCTACCTACCTATCTATATATATACATATATATATATATACATATATATATATATATATATATATATATATATATATATATCCGTGGCACAGGACTGTGTGTGTGTGTCTAAATCTCGCTGGCTCGATGTACATCGATTAGTAGCAAACATCGTGAGGGGGAAAACAATATCAACGGTGCGCTGCTTTGATCATGACGAAATAATTACACTATCTGAGACGAATTCAGCCACTGCCACAAACAGGCCGTTGCCGTACGTCACACACACTCAGCCAGTTTTTGTGTCGACCCCATATTTTTTGAGCAGTGCAAGTAAAACCATCAGGCGATGTCATAACCAAGTTTCCGTATCCCACTGCCACGAACGGGCCGTTGTCATACGTCACGGACGGCCATCGGACGACGTCAGCCGCACTTGCTCGAGTAGTCCAATTGATCCCATCAGGCGATGCCATAGCACGGTTTCCGGTTCCGTCGACGGTATACTGTGACGTACGGCTACGTTCGTGGCCGTTGCTGTACGTCACACTATACCAAGAAATGTCGACCGCACTTGCTCCAGCAGTCCACGGTTTCCGGTTCCGTCGACGGTCTAGTGTGACGTACGGCAACGTTCGTGGCCGTTGGCGTACGTCACACTATACCAAGAATTGTCGACCGCACTGGCTCGAGCAGTCCACGGTTTCCGGTTCCGTCGACGGTCGCGTACACCAAACATCAGCCTCACACTCCCTCGGGCGTGCGCAAACGGCGCCTGGTGGCACAAAAACCTCAATTTTCTGGTGTGTATGCTACCCGGCGCCAGAATTTTTTTTTCCGAAGAGAGCTCATCAAGAAGTGTCAGATGCACCAAATATCAGCCGCTAACTCCCTCTGGTGTGCGCAAACGGCGGCTGGTGGCACAAGACCTCAATTTTCTGGTGTGGGTGCCACCCGCGATCAAAACTGATACGTACAATCGCCGGGCTGGGGTTCCCGGGGGAAGGGCCCCCCGGACCCCCCTTTCCCGTCGACAGGGTACGTTCAAGTGCCGGAGGGCGGCTGGTGGGACAAGACCTCAATTTTCTGGTGTGGGTGCCACCCGCGGCCAGAACGGGTACGTACAATTCCGGGCTGGGGTTCCCAGGGGGGAGGGGTTCGGGAGCGGCCACCCGGATCCCCCTGCCCCGTCGACAGACTGCCTCCTGCTATTGATGTACGAATACATAACCACCAAGTACAACATACCAATAACGCAAAGCTACTTGGAATCACACTGCAGCATAATCTCAGATACCATCAACACATTCGACAGATCATACAAGGCATACAGCCATTCACAGTCATTCTCAGATACATCAACCAAATCCTCCCTCTGTGGATTTTACTTCAGCTCTACTACGCGCAGTACCCGCACCTTTATTTACGGAATCACTATCTGGGGATCGGACAACAGACAACCATGTTTGCCACCATGCCAACCATGTTTGCCACCATGACAACCATGTTTGCCACCATGACAATCTACCATGTTTACAAACATGACAACCATCTTTGCCACTATGACAACCATGTTTCCCACAATGAAAATCACCAAGGTTACAACCACCACAGCCATGGTTGCATCAAAACCATGGTTGCAACCATGATTGTCTAACATTTTGTATTTTCGTTTTAGACTCTCAAGTTATTTGAAGGAACACACTACACGCAAGTATAGGGGGCCACTTGGGCACAGTGGTTCAGTGCAGTTTCATCGCACAAACCACACTAAGAGCCGTTATTCATAATTTCCTCTACCTATTCTCTCTAAGTTCAAAACAACAATTTCATTCAAATCTCTCTTATTACGAACATTAAGAAATAAAACATTCCAAAAACACGAGAAACACGAGAAACGATACTTGAGCCTAAAAATAGAAAAGTTGTCCAAGTAAAAATTCAACTGGTGGCTTTTTAGCGGTGACGCCTGGGTGTCTGGTGGGGAAGTGTTTTTCCACTAAGAGCCATTATTTAGTTTTAAAGCTACCTATTTATAACTAATACAGACAGACAAAAGAAAGAAAAAAAGCTATCTATTGATATTTGAAAGCCGACCGCTACGCTTGTCGTTTTCAAACATCGTTAAAAATTAATTACTTTAAAGAAATAATATATTTGTATTATATATAGAGAGAAATGACAACCTTGAAAATTTACAAAATCTTTAATGCTGAAGACCAAACCGACAATAAATATTACATTGGAAGAACAACTCAAAAAAGATTATCAAGCAGGTTCAGCCATCATAAATTACTCTGCAAGAAAGTAGTTAATAGAAAATTATACAATCATATGAATAATAAAGGAATTCAAAATTTTAATGTTAAGTGTGTTTTAATTCATGAAGAAATAAGTGAAAATTACAACATTGATAAACAAAGGGCGGTTGAAGAGAAATATATAGATGAATTGAAACCTACATTAAATTTAAATAATGCTATGGGTGCGAATATTACTGATGGAAAAAAGAGAATGGCATAAATTTGATAAACGAGAATTTAAAGGTGAGAACGAAAGGAAACGAATTGAACATCAAAAACAATACCACAAGCAATATCATAAACAATATTATGAAAAAGAAAGTAAGAAAGTTAGAGAGTATCAAAAGCAATACTGAGCAATAAACAAAAACATTTTAAATTGTAAGCAAAAAGAGAGGTTTGATAAAATAAGAGAGAGTAAAAAATATTATTGTGAGTTATGTAATTTTATAGGTGTATCTCAATCAGCACTTATTACACACAATAACTCCAAAAGACATATTCTCAGAAGTCAAGAAAATTGAATTTTCATTTAAACATTTGAAAATATATAAATATAAAAAAATTTCTATTTAATATTTCATTTAGAAAAAAAATCGACCCACTGATATACTATGATCAAACATGGAGACACACACGTATAACAACAAGGTCTACAGGTTGGATAGATTAAGGGAATATAAGATAAATTACGAAATCAAGTCTGTCAGGGGTCGGGATGTGCTATATATCAAACCGAAGGTAAGGGGGTATAAAATTGATACACCGACCGCCCAAAACTACTTAAACCAAGTAAGGAGCGCAGTGTACTTTGAATACCATGCTATTCCAATAGCGCCACCTTTACCTACGATTGAAGAGAAAAAAGAACTGAAAGAAAATTACAGAGACTTGTTGAGGTATGGTAATTATGATATCATGAGGGACGACAGCAAGGAACACGAACTAGGAATAAATGAAAGCCGATATGCGGTAAGGATTAACTGCAACTTCCGATCATTTACGATGCGCGATGTAATAAGATTTATTGAGATTCTATTGAACGACTTTGTAAAACGACAATCGCCCGCAGATAAGGTTAGCCTAGGTATTGAGTTTGTGGATTACTATGGAAAGGTATCAACAGGCTTACACAAAGTTAATCAAATCTCGGTTGAAAAAGTTTTAGAAAGATTGTCAGCAATATTTCAAAGCAACGAAAGTCTTTATATGGACGAGAACGGACTAAACTTTGATAAATTAAAATTTGTGTTGAAATCTGTTGAAATGCAGACGGGCGGGACAAGGCTACAGGTTTTGAACAAATTGGATATTTACAAAAAGAAAGGAGTAATCTGCATTACAAACAGCGATAACTTATGCTTAGCACGAGCAATTGTTGTAGTAAAAGCAAAAATTGAAAAACATCCAAAATTCAAGACAATACTAATGGGGAAAAGAAAGATACAGCAGGAAATGGCAGAGGCTTTACACGATAAAGCGAAAGTTATTAAGGATGTGTGTGGGATACCAGAAATTAATACATTCGCTAATCACATTAAATACAATCTGGTTATTGTTGAATTCCCTGACAAAATCATTTATAAAACAGAACTACTTGATGCAAACTGCGAACGGCTGACTAACCTTTACATTCTAAAAGACTATAACTAACATGAAGTCTATGCTAGGAAAAAAGAATTTCTGTGAGTAATGTCTAAGAGGGTATAAGGAAAGACTCGCCTGTGAAGCCAAATGTAGTATTTGTGAAACCAAGGGCTGTAAGGGAATAAAAGACAAGAGCCAGTGGAAAGAATGTGAGCAGTGTAATAGAAAGTTTCCAAACACTGAATGCTTTAATAACCACAGGACGACGAACTGCGATGTAAAAGCGAAATGTAAATCGTGCAGTCTTAATTACAGAAAGAAGGATGAGCACAAATGCGGATATGCGAAATGCAGAAATTGTAAAATAGTGAAACCGCTTGAACACCAATGTGAAATAGTCCAAAAAGAAATCTTACCGCCGTCAGAGCAATACATATTCTTTGATTTCGAAGCGACACAGGACACAGGCGAACACATTGTTAATCATGCTGAAAGCCAGCATTACGACGGAAGGGGCCCCGCCCCTTTCTAAACCCTTGACAAAAAGGTGGGGGTATGGTAGGGGGTGAAACCCCCTCCCCAGTAATTCACAACAACATTCAAGATTTCTGTAATTGGGCTTTTGACACTAAACACAGCGGATTTACCTTTATTGCACACCATGCCCGCGGTTATGATTGTCAGTTTATTCTTAAGTGGTTGGTTGATAATGGACAAACTCCATTTGTAATTTATGAGGGCGGTAAGATTATGATGATGACACATAAGAAGTATCGGTTCATAGACAGCCTAAGTTTTCTTACGATGCCATTGTCAGACTTTCCAAAGACATTTGGGCTTACGGAACTCAAGAAAGGGTTCTTCCCGCACTTCTTCAATACGGCAAAAATAGCAACTATGTTGGGGTAATTCCCCATAAGAAACATTACGGCTACGACACGATGCGAGGAGATAAACGAAAGGAATTTCTTGAATGGTATGATGAACAAGGGAAAGCACATAACCACTTTGATATGGCGAAGGAAATCGCTGAGTATTGTCATTCAGATGTTGATATACTGAGAAAGGGTTGTATAGATTTTAGAAATCAGTTTCTAGAGTTTGTTATTGACCCTTTTCAATATACAACTATTGCGAGTTGTGTTATGGCGCTGTATCGTGCTAAGTTTATGCCAGAGAATTCAATTGCGATATTGAAAGCGGAAAAACAAAACAGGATGACTTCTAGGGCTTGTGTAGAATGGTTAGCATACAAAAGCATTTTAGACAAAACCGATATTAAACACGCATTCAACGGAGGTAAAAAATGTTTCAACTTGGACAATCTCGTGTGTATGTAGATGGCTGGGACGAGAAAAACAAAACCGCTTATGAGTTTTATGGGTGTCTTTGGTACGGATGTGATAAGTGTTGGAATAGCAATGCTCTGAATGTAAAGAAGAATAAGACAATGGGCGAACTATACAAGGAAACAATGAGAAGAGAAAAACAACTTAACGAACAAGCGAAAGTAATAAGTACCTGGGAGTGCGAATGGAGCCTGATGAAAACCAGTGAAAGACTGGCAGAGGATACAAACGAACGAATTACGGAACAAGAAGGACTAAACCCCCGAGAGGCAATGTTTGGAGGTAGAGTGAATGCTCTGAAATTATATTGGAAATCACGACATGATAATGAGTATGCGAAATATATTGACATTTGTTCACTTTATCCGACCGTGATGTATTACGACCTTTATCCAAGCGGGCACCATATCATAATACGGCCTAACAACGAGGAGGAAAGAAACAATATGAAAAACAAAATTATAAACAGAGAATATTTCGGAGTGGCTAAGGTTAAGATGCTACCTCCGAGAGGCTTACTACACCCGGTCTTACCGAAGGCGGACAGAGGTAAGATGATGTATTACTTATGCGATAAGTGCGGAATGACTGAGCAACACGGCGAATGTAAGCACACAGATAAAGAACGAGCAATAACTGGAACATGGGCAACTCCAGAAGTTTACAAGGCCTTAGACAAAGGGTATAAGTTAATAAAAGTATATGAAGTATGGCACTGAAAGAACAAAGCAGTAGCCTATTCAAAGAATACATAAAGACATTCTTGAATGTAAAACAAGAGTCCAGCGGATATCCCGCGGGATGTAATACGGAAGCAGAAAAGCAAAATTACATAAACAGCATGGAAGTTAAAATGAGTGTAAAGATGGATGAAAGCAAAATATTTAAAAACGAAGGACGGCGAGCAGTGGCTAAGTTGTGCTTGAACTCTTTATGGGGCAAGTTTGGACAAAAACAAAATAAAACACAGAACAAAATGATAAAGGATTAAAAAACATAAGTATCCATAACATTTCGGTCCGCCTCCCACAAGGTTTTTATTTCCGCTCCTTTTAATTCATCAGTCCAATCTCCCAGTAAATCTCCTGTCTCTACATCTGCCTGATTATTTTCTTTGTTAGTCGTATATATTACGCTGTCTGTGTCATGATACAATATCCTATTACCTAATATGTCCATCATATTGTAAAGTCTCATTCTCTCATGGCATGTAGTAAATCAAGCAACTACAATATTTGTTTTAATCGGGTCGCTCACCGCATCCTGTTTTAAGTCATAACTGGCTTCTATAACTTGGTCGTTAATTATGTTAATATTTATATTATCCACTGATTTATCGTTCAATAGTTTATATAAGTAAAGCCAGCATGAAAGTAAAAGGATTTAGTATGAACTATGAAACGAAAAGAGCATTGAATTTACCGAATATGTTAAGTGTACTAAGTTGCGGGCTAGGTATTACGAACACTGAATTATGTGAGAATGGAAATCAACTGGCTGAATTGTTGGAGACTGATGATGAATTACGGATTGCTAAGCGAATTGAGAAGTCTGGAAAAGTAGTTATAAGAGAAAACAACAAGATAACACGAGACAAACAAAAGAAAAAAATAACAAGCAAATACTTAGAAAAGATATTTAGTTTTACATATACGAAAAGACAAGTTATCGGAATTGTAGAGAATGCGATTGAAACTAGACCTTTTGGATATTTAAAAAAATAAAATATTAAATAATTAATTTTTTTCCATAAAATTTTTTACCAATCTATATAGACCAACGACCACCCTCACCAGACTATCTGAAAAATTTAGACGACTTTCAATTGAGAAGAATAAGGAATTCTTTTCAGTAAGAGATGTACAACAGATGATTGATGAAGAAATTAAGGCAATTGAAAAAAGTAGAGAAGGAAAGTCAACCGATGTTTTTCCGTTTGGTAAATACAAAGGAAAAAAAATTCAAGATGTTGCAACTATTGACAAACCATATCTTGAATGGGTTATGAAACAGCCGTGGTTTGATAAATTTACAGACATTAAAAGTGAAGTAAAAAAATATTTATAATGATATTTTATTCACCCGCTACGCGGTTTCATAAAACATCGTTTTTCTTTTAAATATTTTTTCTTAAATTTTTTTCCTATGTTTTAGAATAAGCGAGAGTGCGTAGCACGAAGCGCATTCTAAAATATCATGAGCACCAAATGAAATTGAAAAATGGAACATTGACAGCGAAATTAAAAAGCCCACGATTAAATGGACTAAACCTGATATTGTTTATTTCTATGAACATTACAAGCCGAGGGACGACAACGTGAAAGTAGTTATTCCATTGGAGGCAACATTATGTCCAAATTCATAATAAATCCGTATCGCTTTCTGCTTCCGGGCTTCAACTTGTAGATTTCATCACTTTCTATCGCTCCGAGATACCATCCATATTTTTTCATTATTTCATCTATTTCATTAGTCATTAAACCGCGTCCCTCTCCTTGTAAGGGGACTTGCTCTGGCTCTGGCTCTGGCTCTGGCTCTGGCTCTGTTTGCTCTGGCTCTGGCTCTGGCTCTGTTTGCTCTGGCTCTGGCTGCTGTGGCTCAGGCAGTGGCTCTGGTTGCGAGGGGCTTTGCCCCGTCACAACGCTTTGCTTGTGTGGCTCTGGTTGCTGTGGCTCCGGTTGCTGTGGCTCTGGTTGCTGTGGCTCGGGCTCTGGTTGCTGTTGCTCATTTCTATATTTATTTATAATAACATTAACATAATCTTTTTTTCTCATTGAATGTGTCCATTCTTTTCTTGTTAGATACTTTTTAATATTTTCTATGGAAAACACTTTATTTATCAAATCTTCTAAACCAGTTCCCGTTTGTAATCCCAAATATTCTGCGAGTTTCTTTTTTACTTCATTCTTTTCTTTTCCTACATGTATTTTATGTTCTACGATTTTGTCTATTATCTATGATGCCCTTTGGTTCCATCCTTTAACATCGTGGCCTTCATTTTTAAGTTTATCCCTTAATGCTTCACCAAGAATTTTAATAATAAGTTTTTTTTCAATATTACTATTTGACAATCCATTCTTCAATATTAGCATTATCAGAAAGCACATTCTGAGTTACGATATACAAGCACTGAGCACGGGCAACGGCCTTATTAGAAAGCACATTCTGAGTTACGATATACAAGCACTGAGCACGGGCAACGGCCTTATTTACTTGAAGATTAAAATCAACAGACGTTCCTGGATTTGCCGTTTGGTTATAATATGTTTCATAAGTGTATGGAAGCCCATCCTTGCTTCCCATCTGTTCCAAAATATTTCTCTGGACACCTGGAGCAAGAGAAAATGTCTCCAACATAACAACTGGATTTGCTACGGTGTATTTCAAAGTAGTGGTAGTAAATACAGTAGGAATCGCACCATTAGAGGTTCCAATGATAGTCAATGCTTCATGTACTGGTGCAAATGTCAAACGAAGCCTCATACCACTAATCAGAGAGGGAGGAATGAGAATTTCCTCATTAAACACTCCCGAAAAGTAATGAAGAGGAATACAAACTCTCAAATATTGGCCAGTCGCAACACTACCAGCAGTGGGGACATTAAGTGCAAAATCAGTAACTGAAGGGTCAGTAACATTAGCATTAACTTTAACCTCTTCTCTCTGTCCCGCCATCTGTGCCTGCCGACGATAATCAAAAGGATAATGCCACGGGAGAATATTTCGCACCATCTTGTTCAAATCTTCAATTCGTTCAAGGTCGCTACCATCCTTACTTTTCAACAAAAATCTTTCAAAAATAGCGGTAGCGGGAGTGTTCTGGAAACCAAGAGCACAAGCAACATTATCTTTTCCATCAGTGGCCACCAATCCTTCGGCCATAATGTCAAATGACAAATAGCAATTCTTTCCATAAACAAAATCAGTGCTTGCCTGCAATGTAAAAATCATTTCAGTTCCATAATCACTGGTATAAGTCTGCTGGTCAGCGAAGTTCTTCTTAAATATACTTCCCTGTTCAGAGAGCGCCAGACTTGCTGGCAACTCATATCTGAGGTTGTTGAGGGTCATCAACTCCTCAGTAACTTCAATCTCCTTTCTTTCCATTTTTTTTTGTGTGGTTGTGGGATTGTAAAATTTGCAATGCTACTATACTAAAAAAATAATAATAGAAATTAAAAATAATTATTTATTCACCTGAAACGGATTGTTTAATAATATCAACTGATTTCTGTATATTGTCAAGTCTTGTGTCTTGTGGTGAAGTCAATTGAAACTCTCTTGCCTCAGCATTCTCAACTGCTTTCTTTAAATAAGCCAAACTGCTAACAGCGGTGTCCAAATCAACAACATCCGCATTTTCTTTTTTATCAGAAAAGTCTGTTAATGTGTTTTGAATGGTGCTCTTCTCATGTGAGACAAGGTCGCCAAATTCAGTTAATGGCTGATTAACTAATGGGGCACCATGACTACTCCACAATTCAAACAGGTTTAGTTGAAATCCATCGCTCGCAGGTCGGTTTGCTTCGTTGAGTTTGTTGATAAAGCCAATCGGCAAACGAGTTGAAGCACTTGAGTTTTTAATCATTATATAATAATAATTATTTTATCAATTACCATTAATTATTTTTTTCATAGTTTGTAAATTCTTGTGCGTAATTCTTTCCTCTTTCATTTTCTTTAAATCCGCTATGGCTTGATTTACATCAATGTCATTAGTTTGCGCAACCTCCTTAGGTGGTGGCGGCGTTTCCTTAGAAGCATCTTCCATTGCTTCTATCTTACTTGCTGGTGTTGTGGTAGTTTGTTTCGGCACGGCAACAGGAGTGGGATTGACAGATTTGGGTAAAGATTGTTCAATCTTAAGTGCTGGAGACATCTCAATAGGTTTGGCATTTGGTTTAGGAGATGAAGTTTTTGCCGATTCTATGTCTGGTATTTTTCTTTTCAATGCTTCATCTGGCATTTGGTCTAGTTGCCCACTAGAAATAGGTTGTTCATTGTTCTTAGTTCCTGATTTGCTTACTTTTGGTTTTAATTGACACTTAATCTTGCCACTCTTAATATCCTCTTCTATCTTCTTCACTGCTAAATATTCGGGCGATCCCTTACGAATTGTTACGAATTTTCCTTGGACATCAATGTTTTATCTACATCGCCTATAAATCCATTATACTTCGCATCTGGAGGAGTGATTTTGATAGTTTTCCAAAACTTCATTGCATCCCAAAAAGATACTCCACCACGTGCTCTCCCCTGTGCTTCCAAGGCCATTATAGATATATCCGCTTTTGAAAACATTGAGTTGTAATTGTCAAAAATACTCTTGGCAACTTCGGCCGTAGCCAATCCATAACTCGTTAGATAATCACTCATATTGGTGATTCTTTCAAAGTATCGTTTATCGGCAAAGTCTTGGACATTCTTGTCGCCTGACGCATACAATAAATCATGTTCAAAAGCAACTAAGTCCAAAGCATCTGCTGGTAGAATGTAAGGAAATTTGCCACGAGTTCTATCTTCTAATTGAAGACGGCTTTCCACTCGTGTGCCCCCGCCATTATAATTACTTCCCTCAGTATGAATTCGTTCTTCTTCCAACTTAATGAGAGCATCTGGTTGAGCAGACCATGTATTGTATATTTCTTTAAGTGTTTTTCCAAGACCGAGAACTGTCATAGTCTCTACGCCTGTTTTAAAAACTTCCCACGCACTTAAAGTCGCTATTCCAGTGGCTAATCTGCTCGCATATTCACTTAATACATAATCACCTATTCTTTGCTGTCCGCTTGCGATCAGACGAGGATTAGGTGGAGGCAAACCCTCTGGCACTTCATTTCTTGCTAGTGCTAGCAAAAAGGTATTGAGAGCATCTGCTCTTCTTCTTCCAAGTAATCCAACATTCATCACACGTAGTTGTGGATTGTTGGCAATTAATCTCAATATCTGCCCCCACGCTATCCTTCTCACACCATATCGTCCAATACCTGTAGCAAGGTTAAGTAATCTATTAAGTCTGGGACTCATAATTATCTCTTGAATGCTTCTAATAATAGCATCAACAAATCTTTCTACACTTCGGGGGTCATCACTTATTCGTGGCACACGCATCTTGTGTTCGTCGCCTATCTGTGCTTCTATTAAAGCATCATCTGGGTGTTTTCTCTCCCACTCTTCTCGGTTTTCTTTCCATTCCTTATAATCCTGCTCCGCTTGCTTTCTATCCTCTCTTCGTATTACGCGAGTTTTGTCCGCTTTGCCTTTGTTTTTCATATACGTTAAACCCTTATTGGTTAATCGTTTTAAGTCTTCTTCTTTATATTCTTGTTTTACCAATTGTGTTATATCACGCTTCATTTGCTGGATATTGTCTTCTATGTGCATTATATCATATTTATCGGTAGCCATTGCTAATTTTCGCATTTCAATCATTTGTTCGTTCATGGGGGCAGTTCCGTGTTTTCTTTCAAATTCTTTCATATCAATGCCGTCATCTTGGAGGTGCGCTTTCAGTTCATCGTAATTCATGTTCGCATAAATACTTTGCTTATTGTCCAACGCACTAATCTTATCTTTTTAATCCTCCATAGTATTCCCCCTTCTTGTTGAAGCATCCAACAATCTATCCGCTCTAAGCCTCTCGCGGGCTTGATTATTGATACCTTCATTAACGTCATCAATCCAAAATTGGTCTGCTTCATCCAACAAATACTTATGTTCGCGTCTAATTTCGTTATAATACGCAAAAAATGGTTTTTCGTGTGGCATTTTTTATATCCGCTATTATATAACATGGATAATAAAAAAGAAAAAAGCAAAGACGAGCAACAACTGGAGGAACTAGAATGGCTAGGGAAGGAAATTGACCAAATCCGCATCACTCAGAACTTAGTGAATAGAAACCCCAACATTTTTAGAAAACCTGAAAATATCCTTTACCGCTTACCGCTATCAGATAAGCAACGAGAGGCGATTTATAATAATATAATTAAAGATTAGGATATATAATAATAACAAAGAATAACAAACAAAATGCCACGAGTTGGAGATTGTAAGAAAGGAAAAATATACACTATTAGGTCTTACCAGACAGATTTAATCTATATTGGTTCAACAACTCAAACATTAGCGCAACGACTTGGAAAACAAAGAGCAAATTATAAACAATATAAAAAGGCAAATATTGTTACGTTTCTAGTTTTGAAATATTAAAATATGAAGACCACTATATTGAATTACTGGAAGATTACCCATGCAAAAATGTATGTCAATTAAGACAGCGAGAAGGAGAATTAATACGACAGAATGAAAAATGTGTTAATAAAAGAATAGAAAATAGAACTAAAAATGAATGGAAAGACGAAAATAAAGAATATATGAAACAAAAACTTCAAGAATGGAGAGACAAAAATAGAGGATATATAAATCAAAAAAACAAAGAATGGAGAGACAAAAATAGAGAATAGAGAGACAAAAATAATATTATTGGGTTATCAGTATTTGGATTATAATATGTGTTGTTAATATTGCTATTCGTGTTATCTAGATTTGCTATGTCGCGGACTGCCTGCGACTTTTACTCGCGATACTCAGAAAAAAAGAATGAATCGTGTGCTTATTGTATAAAGCAAGGGGTAGATACTGGATTTAAGTGTGTTTTCATAAACAACGGAAATAATATGTGTCGTAGTTTTGATGAGGCTCTGCCTTTGATGTGCGGGGGTGATAATAGATGGTATATGACACATATATATGAATGTGGTAATTTGTGATTTACTTCTTACCACCCCCAGAACTTGGTGAAGGAAGGCAAATTCCTATGAGCAAAGTCAAAATACCGACATAAGTATTAGCAACCTCGGATGGTAAGTTCTTCTCAGAGCCTTACGATACAAAGGGTTATAATGGCAATGATGACACCCATTTGAAATAAATATTTAATCATTCTGCCATCAGTTTTCTTATTTGACATACAGCAATTCCATTCGTTCTCAATTTCATTGTCAATTTTTTTCTCTTCTGTCTTTAGTTCAATATCCAAAACACGAGACTTTAATTCTGGAGTTAGTTCGCCATCCATATCCATAATAGGCGGGGGTCTGTGAAGTCTAGTTGTATTATTTGACATTTGAAAAAACGACTGCTCGTATTTCTGCTAATTGGTTTGCTTGGTTTTGTAGTATATTCATAAGATTTTTATTTTCTTTTTCTAAATTAACTACCTTTTCCGCCATGTGTTGAAAAGCACTAACCAGTATTGGTATAAATTCCATATATGATACTCCTTCAAGGATGCTTTTTCCGTCGTCTGCCTTCATTCCACTTTCAGATACAAATTCTGGAAATATTTTTTTAACCTCGTCGGCGATAAATCCGTGGCTCTTTTTTTCTTTTTTCTCGTCTGATTTCCAATAATACGAGCAACAATTAATTTTCATTAATTTCTCACAACATCCCTCACAGTCTAGTGTTTTAATATTTGATTTTAATCTCCTGTCTGAACCAGAAGACCAAACATTCGCTCCCGCAGCCAAAAATACATATCCTGTATTATTCTCACCGTTTGATAGTGTAGTCGTCCAAGCATGTAATAAACCGCCTGTATTCATTACTACTGCATAATTTGAAGAATCTCCTGCTTTCATAAATATTTGTGGGTTGGTCGTATTTGATGGTCTTTTTCTTAATGTTAAAAATCCGCTGGATGCTGTCGTCATGCTTGCATCACTCTGAGCATAGATAACTCCACTTCCCCTCGCATAAAAATTTAAGTCTTGATTGGTATTGCTTCCCGTAGCATATATTGAATTATAACCAAAACCAACTCCCTGTGTCCCGTTGCTGTGTCTGAATTCAACACCAGCAGAAGATGCTCCAAGATTGGCTGTGACATATAACCCGACTGGTGTAGCATGAGACCCACTTCTTGCTTCTCCTCTTATATCTGCCGTGCTATTAACAACAGATATCCCAGCATTTGCCGTTATTAATCCACTCGCGGTTGCCGTTGTCGTTGATATACCCGCATTCGCCGTTATCGTCCCACTTGCTGTTATTGCCTTCGTTGTTAATAAGCCCGATGTGTCAAGTTCCAGAGCGAGAGACCAAGGAACAGCAACCCCCACACTTTTCCCGCTATCATACAAAAATCTAAGTTTATTATTCCATTTACTAATTAGAAAATTAGAACTCACATAACTTGATTTCCATCCGCCAGCATCTAAATACGCATCAAAGGTCATATTTATGTTATTATGCCTTAAATCAGTTAGTTGAAAAGTTGGATAATTATCTTCTGTTGTAATAGCCTGCATATGTGCTCCAGTAGTATTATTGTTAAAAGTTCCATACAATTCTAAGCCTCCTGTTGTTCCTATTCCTTTCGTTGTATTGCCTATGATTATAGGTTTGCCTGATGCTGTTGTTATTTTGTCGCTCGTTGTTAATGTTGTTGTAGTCATACCAGCAGTTGCCGTTAATGTAGTTCCCGTTATTGTTCCGCCATTTGTTATGTTGTTCGAGTTCATATCTAAGGCTCCATAAAATCGCATACCGCCAGCATTGTTAAAACGGACAATGTCAGACGAAGCACTTTTATTGTCCAAAAGTTTTGAAATATAAAGTCCCGCCCCTTTTACATCAAATCCTACATTCGTAAATACATAACCTCTTTGGTCTGCGGTTCCACTTGTAGCAGTATTTAGAGTAAATAAGAAATACTGATAATCTCCTGATGTCTGTGAAAAGAATATATCTCCTCCATTTTGGTTTAATATCCTCGCACCATTATATGTTATATTTCCACCATTAGTGATAGTTTGATTATTAAAATCGGCATTGTTCGTTAAAGTTAGATATTTTATCGTAGTGCTCGCCCCATTAAATGTTTTACTTCCTGTTATGGTTTGGTCTGTTGTTAGTTTCACACAATTATCATCCAGATATTGTCTATTTACCGCTTCATTCGCATTTTGTGGTGCTCCTAGATTAACACTCCTACTACTATTACAATCTAAGCCAATAGCATTAAACCACGAAACAATCGTCCCGTCAATAATAAAACTTATTTTTTTCGCAAATTTCAAAGTTGTAATACGTATTTGTTTTCATATCCAAACTAGCAATAGAACCGATATTACTTGTAGAATTGAAAACGATAAATGTTCCCTTCGTTGTTGAATTTATTGAATTTCCCGTTATTTCAACACCACTGCTATATGTTTAAAATTTAAAACATTGCCCGTCAATGTTATTCCACTCCCCGTGGTAGAAGCGAGGGTTATGGACGAACCGACAATAGATAATGGATAGCCCGTTGCTCCACCTACCTCCGACGAATAAATAGAACCCGCATTATTGTTGTAATTGAAGAATAACTTCCCTGTATTTAATGGATTTGAATCTTTTATACCCAAATAAGTAGTAAATATTTTGTTCCCTGCTATGGTTTGGTCTCCTGTTAGCTTAACCACAGAACTATCCAGAACGGAAACATCAATACCATCGACATTACCGACATTTGTTATGTTAAATCCTCCCATATTTAAATTTCCAAACATCATAGCGAGACCATCCAATCTAAGAAAAGGTGAGTTTGTGTTTCTCCATAGCCCTGTGCTATAAATGAGCAGTTGGTTATCGGCGGGTGTGCCTGTAATTAACACATCGCTGTGTGTATTAATTGAACCATCCGCGGACACTTTATCATTATTGTCTTCGTGCTCAGATATCCAAGTATCAACATCTTTCGTATTTAATAAATTAACTCCTGTTATATTCAAATTACCGCCCATACTAATATTGCAACATTTATCGGAAAGGTTTTATTTACCCAGTTTATTGAATTATATGTTAGATAACTATTCATCGCTATTGGTGCCGTTATTACTACATCCGTTAATTTATCCAGTTCAAAATCGCTTATAAAACTTGATGTTAAATTGTAGCAAATGAAGTATTACCCAACCCGTCCGTTTTTAATACTTGATTTGCTTTGCCGTCCGCTATTGGTAAATCGTATTCGTTATTAATTGACACATAACCAGTATCAGATATCAACAAAGAGGACTTATTATTTCGCGATGATATTGTTATATCGTCAGTCCTTGCTTGTATTGAGTTTGCTTCAATATGATCGCCATATAATACTCCATCAATTTCTAAATTCTCATCCACTATGACAGAGCCGTAAAAATGATATGTCCATGGATTGCCCAAATGGTTCATATTTTAATAGAACTATTTTATATCGTAGAATATATAGTTTAAACAAATATGAATATATTCGGCCGATCGCAAGAACAGCAGTCAATAGATACTAAAACTATTGCCGTCACTGCTACCCCGACATTAACAAAAAACATTCAAAATGCGTATGTTGGTCTTGATCTTAGGTCGTGGATGGAAAGTTCAACATTCACTACTCTTTGCACGGGCGGTTATGGTAGCAAAACAATATCAAATCTGGGATATGGTTATTTCATTAAAGTTGCTTTTCGCGGGTCTTTGAATTTGCCCGCCCCGACTGGAATAGGAACCTTTCAGTTTTGGTTTCATAAAACGGAAGGAACAAATGTTGATGACTTTTACAGCGAAGTGCTAAATTATACAACCGCCATTGAGTATAAGTCTTTTGATTGTATATGGCTAATTCAAAGATTTGGAGTCCAAATGAAAATGATATGGTTAATGACTTGTCCAAATCCCGCGGATACCACCAATAATACAACAATACGAATTTCTGGAAATACGACTAATGAGGTTTTATTGACATATGCGACAGATGCTCCAATAACATTGGAAGTATATTATAAAACGGCATCTGCGGATTATATATCTTTTAAACCATCATATTTTTATATTGATGTGATGAGAGACATAGCACTAACCGCCGCTTACATATGAAACCTGTCATACATATCTTTTAGTGTCGTGAGTTTGCCCTCGTGTTGAGATAAGACATCGCGGAAAAATGTCTTATAATCTAACTTACCATATTTAAGAATAGGACGTATCTGCTCTCGTGCCATTTCTTCATATCCTCCTGCATTATGGAGCGGTCTTCAACTTTCATATACAAGAAATTAAACGGGTCTTTTGATACTTTCAAATGTGCCGTTATTATTTCATAGCAACTATACCCGCTCTCGGGCGGATTCCGCTTTGCTTTAATCGGTGTTTTCTTCTCATTTGGCGCTTCTAAAACCGGCATTTCTTTTTCGCCAATTCTTCTCCTACGTTGGCCTTGATTTCAGTAATACCAGCACTCAAATCACTTTCTTTAAAAGGCGTAAATTCTTCTGGTTCGTCATTAAAAACTACCTTCTTCAATGTATCAACGGAGGGCAATACAACTTCAACATTATCACTCTGCGGGGGTTGTTCGGGTCGGTATTTTTCGTAAAATGCGACAATTTCAGGTTTGAGCGATTTGCTTGTTGGCAGTTTTATGTCGCTACTTAAATGAGTCTATTTTTCTATTTGGCTCAGATAATCTCCTTTGGTTGATGGCATGCTATATATAAGCACAACAAAAAAAATCCGTTTTTTTAATATTGTTTATTCATCGTCGTCGTCGTCGTCGTCAAAAGCCCATTCATTATCACCATAAATAACCTTCCATTGATTTTTACATCTTCTAATGTTGGTAAATCTACGTATCTAACTCGCGCACCTGCTTCCATCGTTTTCTTCTTTTCTACCATATTTGGCATTAGTTTTCTAAGACTAGTCCAGAAACTAACCCGCGAAGTGTGCGGGTCATTCGCATTGGCTTTATACACATCATACAATTCTTCTTTTGAAACTTCTTCACCAAAATGAATTCCTGGAAATTGGTTTGTAATATATCCCAAGTTCAAGCAATCTAACCACCACTTTCTCAACTTTGAAAGGGATTTCACTTTTTGTTCTCGTAGTCCCTTTGTGATGATTGTTTCGCGATCGTTAAACTCGCTGAGGTCTCGTTCAAGGAGAAACTTTGCCAGTCGTTGCCTGTCAATAGATCTAATATCCGCAATCACTTTTCTCTTTTCGTCTGATTTCATGAGTGCCAGTTCGTCAGACACTTCAAGGACTAGCCATCGTTGCTCAGTGGTGCCCGCTGGCACTACCCATTCTTCGTTTGAAGCAAGGACTAGAAATAACATATTTTCTAATGTTAGATTTGGTAAATATTTTTGTTTAAGAGTGAGCGTGTTTTCTGATACGAGTTTCTTAATTGTTCCCGCTCGTTCTTTATCACCACCCCATACCATTTCGTCCATAAATACTACTATTGCTTTCGCGAGTTGCGCATTGAAATCGCCTAATATTTCTCTAACGTCCGACGGCTGGAAGTAATAATCGGCACCAATTATGTCTTTGAATATTTCAAGAATAATTCCCTTACCTGCTCGTTCAGTGCTTGTCAAAACTAATGATAAGTGTAGTTTTTGCCACGGCTTTTGGTAAATGCTCGCAAACATATCAAAAACCTTTTTATATATGTCCTGCCTCCCCCCGCACCATCGGTTTAGGATATGTTGAAAGAATGCTTCATTTTTTTCTTCTTCTGCCGTGAATGATTTCACGTCTTCTAATGTGTCCGCTGGGATTTCAAAACCCTTAAACAAGTTATAAAAGCCTTGTTTGTCGTTATCAAAGTATGCCTTGGGGTCAAAGATTACGTCATTTACTTCGCGTCTTCTCGGGTGTGTAGTCCATATTTTATATAAATCAACAACATTCAATTTGGCGGGGTTTTTACCTAGCGCTATCCAGTCCTCCTTTGATAGATTGGTCTTTACTCTTTTGTTTTTGAAGAATGATTCCATTGCTGATTTTGTCTTGTAGCGAAATACCTTCTTGCCTTTTGAATCAACATATTCTTCAACTATAGTCGGCTTTGCCAAGTTAGCAAAAGTGTATGATTCATTCATCCAGGCCAAAGCAGTGTCTATCAACTCTTTGAATTTTTCTACGCTTTTACATTCGCTGGCGAGTCGGCGCAGGTCATCAATCGTGTTGATATTACGGACGATAGGGGGCGATAATTCATGAATTTTCATGCCTTTACCCTCGCAAGTGCTATCGTGGCAGTAGAAATACAACCCGTCTCTTCTCCATACTACATAGCAATTGTCGCTTTTATTTTCTTCTCCGTTTATAATACATACTCGTGTCCCTATGGTTTTTAAAACAAACATTCTCTGCTTTATTTCAACAATTTCTACATTTGGTATTTTGCTGAGTATAATTTCGCGTATTTCGTCCAATGTAATATGTTGATATCGCTTCAAAGTTGTATATTCGGGAATTTTGACATCGTAGAATGTATTGTCATCGGGGCGCATAATCAGATAATCGTCAATTTCCACATCTTGTAGCAGTTTCAAGGTGTTTTTTTTGGGGTGTATGAATACGGAAGCAAAACGCGGTCGCTATCCTCTTTATGAGAGTAGATAGTGCGGAAAGCCCTGTTTTTGTTATAGACTGAAATATCAAGTATGGTTCGCAACTCAATATTCTTGTCGGCTCGTTCAAACGTGAAGCAAAGTCGGGATAATCTTTTTCAATCACCACTTCCACATACTTCCAAAACTCTTTTTGTGTTTCGCAGTTTTTGAATACCAAGCCGTTATCGTAAGAAAAATGGCACGACATTTTACCATTCTTGCTAGCGTCCAAGTATTTGGCTTTTTTGGGATTATACTTCAAACCCATATTAGCAAATACGTTTTCCATAAGCGTGTTCCACCGCTCATACATTTTTTCTCGTGAGATGGATAATTCATCGCCATCAATGTCGGCAAACATTCGTTGGGGTTTGTTTTTCATTAATACTTCATAGTATTGCTTTTGGTCATCGGGCGTTTTTTCAATCAATTCAATGAAATCTTCTTGGCATGGCATGGTGGTAAATTGTTTATTTCCCCACTTGATAAGAACCGCATCAAGTGGTTTATCTCTCAGTGCTTCTTTTTGTTTCCAATACCATTGTCCATTGGTCAGTGTCGGTGCGGTCATGTTATATAGTCGCTCGGATTTTTTTTATAAAAATAAATTAATTATTCTATATATCCGTATATCCATGTATATCATTGTCCTTAATAGGTAATTATAATTTTTTATATATCGTTATGACAAAAAAAATAACTCGTCTTCTTTTTTTACTTATTTAAGCACCCGCATTGGATAAATCCTTTGAATTGTCCGCAAAGTTCGCAATGCTTCAATCTATTTATAAAGCAGGCTTTGTGATAATACTTGTCCCTATTTGGATATTTTTCTACAATCTCTTTTGGAATTGCCCTGTTGCTATTACAATAACAACAAAATTTAATATTTGGATTGTCAAGAGTGCGGATGAGCAAGGACAGGTCTTCGTTCATTTTATCATTCTTAAATCGCTTGATACATTCAGAGCCCAGCACCATTTCGCTCCCGTTTTTTACGTTTTTTATGATGTAATTCTTTGTAATCCCGTGTGAGCAACAACAATATTGTTCTTCCCCTTTTTCTATACTTTCCATAAGTTTCCAGTCGTTCGTGTTCCACTTTCCATCGGGTGATAGAAACGAAACGGTATTGACTAGATTTAGAAAATAACTTCCATTCACGTAATCCAAATGAAGTTTTAAGTCTTCATATGTCCAATACGATCGGCGGTGAGAGGTGTCCATGGTTTATATAATAATGTATATATTTTTATATATAAAATAAATTATATATTGTTTAACATACTATTACGAAACGCCCTTAATTCAAGCAATTCCGCTTTTTGTTTTTCGTATTTCTCCTTCCGCAGTAATTTTATTCTCTCTTGGTTCTTATAATAGTATGCCTTCGCATTTTCCCTATTCTTATCAGGATGAGCCTTCAAAAATGCTTTCGCCCTTTCCCTTCTCCGTTGAACGATTTCTTCCTTGGTGAATTGAGGTGTCCTCGGCATTATGTCTCTTATATATAATTATATTATTTTAATTATTTTAAATAGAAATCCACCCGCGCTAGTAACACGAAATCGTCGCTGTGGCGACTTGGACGGCTGAGAGTGGTATTAAGCAACCGAGAGAGAGAAAATCGTTTTAGTATTAATCGTGGCCGAGGTGTCCGAGTCCGACCCTTTTTTTAAAAAACTTTTTTGTGTGTCCATTATAAAAAGGGGGGGAGGAAAAAATTTACTTTTTTTAATAAAAGGTTGGACAGGTTGGACAATATAAAAAATGTGTAATAAGAAGAAGAATTATATAATAAATATTGAAATTTAATAGGGAAAAAGTGTCCAACCTTTAAAAAACAGGGTCGGACACGGCCAACCCCAAGGTTGGCCACCAATAGGAGAAGATATTTCATCACCCCTGCTCTTATATTCTCTCGCTTGCTGTAATATCCCTGTAGTGTGTATTTCCCCCCAACCCCCCGCCACTCACTTCGTGAGTGTCCGCCCCCCTTCCCCCCATTTTTGTTGTGTGATCATTTATGTATTCGCGACTTGTCCAACCGCAAAGTATTAAACAAGCCTTAAAAATATGAAAAACCAATATTTGACATATAGAAAACATACATAGAAAACAAAAAAGTGTCAAATGTTTAACATAAATTTTTCTAACTGAGCACATTAAGAGAGATTTTGACGAAAGGACACATAAACCATATACACGCGGTTTATATATATTTTTATGAAATAAAAATATGGTTTATGTGTCCTTTCGTCAAAATCTCTCTTAATGTGCTCAGTTAGAAAAATTTATGTTAAACATTTGACAATTTTTGGTTTTCTATGTATGTTTTCTATATGTCAAATATTGGTTTTTCATATTTTTAAGGCTTGTTTAATACTTTGCGGTTGGACAAGTCGCGAATACATAAATGATCATATATATATATATATATATATATCATTTATGTTGGATAGACAGGTCTATCCGCAAAGTATAAAACAAGCCGTTAAAATGTGT
This sequence comes from Paulinella micropora, assembly GCA_019918135.1. Lineage (NCBI taxonomy): Eukaryota > Cercozoa > Imbricatea > Euglyphida > Paulinellidae > Paulinella > Paulinella micropora. The sequence continues at coordinate 292,752 of WBZZ01004872.1, forward strand.
AAAACCAACATTAGACATATAGAAAAAAGTGTCCAACCCTTGTAAAAACCGACGAAGGTTTTCTAAAAATCAACAAACTAAGCATACTAAGAGAGATTAAGACATATTAAGCACATAGTCCATATTTTTACTACATAAAAATATATATAAATAAATTTTATATGGACTATGTGCTTAATATGTCTTAATCTCTCTTAGTATGCTTAGTTTGTTGATTTTTAGAAAACCGTCGGTTTTTACAAGGGTTGGACACTTTTTTCTATATGTCTAATGTTGGTTTTACACATTTTAACGGCTTGTTTTATACTTTGCGGATAGACCTGTCTATCCAACATAAATGATCACACCACAAATGGGGGGGGGGGGGGGGGCGGACACTCACGAAGTGAGTGGCGGGGGGTAGGGGGGGAGATACACCATGAAACATACAAACAAATATTTTTGCGACACTGCGACAAAAAAGCGAAATTCTGTCGCAACCTCTGCGACACTGCGACACCGCGGTGTCTTGGTGTCGCATGGTGATATTCCGGAAATAGAATTTTCTAGAATATCCATCTGGTGGCATCGGCTCAGTCATAACGATATTATTTGCTGATATGATTAAAATTGAAGGCGTCTTATAAGTTCAATGTTAGATTCCCTCTCTCTCTGCTCCTCCCTTTCCTCCTCTGTCATTTTCTCCATCTGTTCCTCTTTCTGCTTCTCTGCCTCTTCCTCTTTCTGCTTGAGATATTCTTCTTTGTATTTATCTACTATTTCCTTATTAGTGTCTCTGTATTTCTTTTGGTAATCTTGGATCTTATCCCTATTTTGCTCGTAGTATTCCCTTCGCTGTTTATTTATCTTATCCTTGTTTGCTTCTCTATATTTTTTTTGCCGTTCTTTAATCTTCTCCTTGTTATTTTCCCTGTATTTTTTTCGCTGTTCTTTAATCTTCTCCTTGTGTTTCATTTGATATCTTTCCCTGTATCGTTGCTGTCGGGGATCGGGGGTGTTTAGAAAAACCTTTAGTTCTTCTGTGGTATAACTCATACTTTATACTATACATAGTATGTGCTTAATGCTTAATATATAATTCAATGAGCAAACAAACAGATGAATATAAGAGCAAGGGGAGTGAAAATACCTTCTCCTGTTGGTGTCCAACCCTTAGGTTGGCCGTGTCCAACCCTGTTTTTTGAAGGTTGGACACTTTTTATTGTGTTTTTTTAAGGATTTTATACATTATTACTCTTACTATTAATCTTTTTTTTACTTGTCCAACCTGTCCAACCTTATAAGCCATTTTAAAAAAATTTCCAAGGTGTAGGGAACCCTCTACTATACAATATAAAAGTTTCGGCTCCCGAAGGCCAAAGGGCGGACAGGGGGCAGGAAGATGAATTTTAATAAATCTCCCTCTGCTTTCTCTCGCAGGTGTCCAACCTTTAATGATGGAAATCCAGTGGAAATCTAATGATTAAACAATTTTGATTTAAATAATTAAAACAATATAATTATATATATAAGAGACATAATGCCGAGGACACCTCAATTCACTAAGGAAGAAAGGGAGATATGCGAACATTTCGAATATAAATCTTCTTGTAAAGATTGTTGTGGTAGGAGAGGTATATGCGAACATGATATGGTGATATCTCGTGGTAAAAAATGTGGTGGGCGTAATATGTGTGAACATAAGAGAATAAAATATACTTGCAAAAAGTGTTGGGGTAGTGGTTTATGCGAACATGTCAAATATTATCCTTCTTGCAAAGAATGTAATACAGCAAAGCCAGATATAACAAAATAACTCTTATAAAGGTACTTATTTTCTATTTATTTATAAAAAAAATAGACTTGTCTTATATACACTACGATGTGGAGCGAAGATGACAAGAAGTTTGTTAGGCAGTTAAGAGTTGCTACTACTGAAAGTAAAATTTATGAGGTCGTGTCCAACTTCTACGATAATCTCCGACGCGTCGGAGATGGGAATGTAAAACCAAGTATAGCCTTTCATAATGCTATTATATCTTTATTTAGCACGCCAACGAGTGATGAAGAGGTGCTTGAGGCACTAAAGGTGATATATCCAAAATATGCTATCGTGTATCCAAACTTGAATAGTAGAAGGCAAAGACTTTCTGAGGTGAGAAAAAAAGCAATAGAGCCCAACCAAAGTGAAAAAGTATATGAAATGAGCAAACTGGATAAGTATTTTAATCTAAATGAAGACGAGCGGATTGATATCGTTGAGGGATATAAGAAAGACGTCAAAGCCAAAAATGAACAAAAAATACAGATTGATGTCCGTGATGTAATGGCTAAAATGAATGATATGATATTAAGTAATGACCCTTATCTTAAACTGCTTGCTTTGATGATAGCAATTGGAGCAAGGCCTGTGGAAATATTTGATAAAAACACATATGAATTAATACCAGATAAACCGAGTTGGTTGCGAGTGAATAACCTAGCAAAAAAGAGAGAAGGACAAAAAAAGAATTGGACTGAGAGGCCTGTTGTCCTTTTTACTCCCCAGTTTGTAATAGAACAAGTAAATTCAATACGAAACCATTTCAAAAAGAAAAAAGCAGTTATCATTAACAGCGAAGGTGTGCTTGATAAGCAAAAGAACAATGAACTAAATAAAAGGATTATTAAAATCTTTCCTTGGCTATCGGAATACACACTGAAGAGCAGTATGTTGCGAAAACTATATGCTAGTTTGTCGTATAGTAATTTCGCCAATCCGAAATTAGAGAATTTTAACACGTGGGTTTCAAATGTGTTGGGGCACGGCGATATGCTCACCAGTTTTAGTTATAGTTGGGTTAATGTGGCCGACCCTGAAGAAATTAAGGCAGAAGGGATTAAAACAGAATTAGAGGAGTTGAGACGAAAAATAGATTTATATTTGAATTTAAATAACACTAATGAAATTGAAAGTAATCTAGATAACGGAGGCGAAAAATGCAAATATCAACCATTAGGTAAAAGTGCTAGTAGAGAGGATAAGTATAAATTGCTTGAGCAGATATGGGGTGATTACGAGGGGCAAATAACAAATACTAAACTAAGACAATTAAGCGGGATTGGAGCCGTTATTGTCAATACGTTTATTAAAGAGAAGAGGGGCGAAGCGACGAAGAGCGACAGCGAAGAGAGTAAAGAGACGAAGAGTGAAGCGAAAAAAGAAGAGGAAACAAAAGCACCATTAAGAAGAAGTGCTAGAATTAAAAAGAATGCTAATACTTAACCACAATCAATGGGGGCACTCTGTATTGCTTCCTGTATTTACTCTCCCACCTGAAACATGCAACGGAGCATATGGTGAACCATTCTATGTAATCCACACTATCAACATTTACGGCGATTATAGGCGGATGTGATTGAAATGTGGGTGCCAGTCCGCATATATCACAAGTCCCTTTGTTAATATTTTTTATGTTTTCCAAATAGACAAAGGTTTTAATGTGGCCAACGATATCCGCGGGCAATTCGTGTATTATTATCGGCATGTTTTTATATAATATAAGTTGATTTAAATTAAATTAACTTGAATATAAAATGAATTTGTTTGGTCAAAGCACGAATACTCCATCGTCATCATCTACATCGTCATCATCTTCTTTATCAATAGATAATATTAAAGATGCTTTACCAACAACGGCCTTCGGAGAGTTGCGAACGGCAACTCTATCGCCAGTATTACAAAATGTCTTCACTTATGGTATTAATACGCGTTTCTTTGACAAAACAGAAACAAACGGCGGGGTGGTATCAACTGCTAATTCAATGGCGGTTTTGACCACATCGGCCTCAGGTAATTCAACCGCACAGATTACGACTATAGAGAGAGCAAAATATAGAAGTGGCATGGGCTTGGTTGCTAGATTTTCCGCATTGTTTCCATCATCTACCACCGCGACTACCTTTAATTGCGATATCGGCATAGGCACACCAGCAGACAATTTATGTTTTAGACAATCAAACTTGGGAATGTCTGTTGTAAGAACGGCGGGGAGTGTTGAAAATGTGGTTAGTCAGTATGCTTGGAATGTTGATAAATGTGATAATACGGGAAACTTCCCCGCGATTGATTTTACTAAATTGAATGTGTTTGAAATCGTTGTTCAATATCTGGGTAGCGGTCAGATTACATTTAAAATTGAAAACCCGCGAACTGGACGAATGGAAGTAATTCATGCGATTAAATACGCGAGCACTGCTACTACTCCATCATTGGATCAGGCGGCGTTTGCTATTTATGCGAAGGCATATTCGTCAAGCCTTCAATCCGTTGTAATGAAAACGGCGAGTATGTTTTTGGCGGTTGAAGGGACTATTGACAGAACTATTGCTATAACGAACTCGTATGACAATGTCAAAACTATAGGAACGACGGAGACTTCTATATTTACCCTCCGCAACCGAGCCACATTTAATAGTAAGACGAATTACAATGTTATTTATTTTGAAAATTTGTGTGTGAGCAATACAAGTGATAAAATATGTATAGCAAAGATAACATTAAATGCGACACTTGGAGGCACACCATCATACAGCAATTACGATACAAACACATCATTAGCCGAAGTAGATACAGCAGGAACTACCCGCACTGGCGGAAACATAGTATTAACATATATATTATCTGTAGGTGCTTCTATTTACATTGATTTGTCTCGCTATAACCTAAAAATTGGAACGGGTAAGACATTGACCGTGTCAGCATCTCTAGTGGCAGGAACAGGTGCGAGCATTTACGCTTCATTAAACTGGATTGAAGACCAGATTTAAACAAAAAAAATACACACTTTCAAAAATACAGGCTTTCAAACTTTTTTTCTATCTCTACTGCTAGATTGTTAATATTTGTTTTTTTTGTCATTTCCTCAACAATTGGTGCATGGTATTTCCTTAAATACCGATAAAACTGATCCATATTAGTCCCGCACGGGATTATATCTTTTTTTTGTTTCAAACGGCACTCGTTGATAGCCGTTATCAACTTAAACAATTTATCTATATTGTCCAAAAATATCATATATAATAAGGGAAATTATAGTCCAAATGTAAATAAACCGATAGGATTCTTTTTATAATAATTTATTAAAGCATTTTTTCTTAATGTGTCTTTGTTGGTTTCACGATATTGAGCAATTCTATCTTTATTCTTTTGATAATGTTCGTTTCTTTGTTGCTTTATTCTATCTTTATTTGCTTCACGATATTGTTTTATCTTGTCTTTATTGTCCTCATAATATTGTTTTATCTTGTCTTTATTTGCTTCTCTGTATTCTTTCATTTTTTGCGTTATTTCGTTTTTGTGTTCTAATTGGTATTGTTTCTTTCTTTGAGTCACATATTCTTTATTTTCTTCACACCATTCTTTGCTGGTTCTACCTGCTATTTTTTTGTTGGCGCAATTTTCTGTAGATCTAATTACTTCGCCCTCTCGTTTAAGTAATTGCATTTTATTGTCGCACGGATATTCTTCAATCAATTCAACATACGCATCATCATATTTAACTATTTCATAAGAAGATACATAACAATATTTTCCATTCATCCAACTTTTGTAATCTTTTTTGTGTGAAAATAATCGCTTATACAATGGTTGAGTAGTTGAACCGATATAGACTTGATCGGTTTGGTGAGACCTGAGGCTATATATTTTGCCTTGCTTGTAGTCTGGCATTATCGTTTTTTATCTTTACATATATGTTATCATTCCTTTAATACATAATAAAAAATAAATGTGTTTGTTGCTTGTTTTATTACGCATGATACGCCTTTAAGAGAATACTAACTTCAAAATTGACAGGACATTCAAGCACTTCACCGCCCGCATTTCTAATGACGATGTCAATGGATCGTAAGGATTTGGTACTATTAAACGGGACGTAATCTGCGATGTCGTTTGATGATTCAAAGTAGCACTGGACTCCATACGGCTTATCTAAATTACATTTACCGACCACAGAGAAATTACCATTTGCTTCAACTAAACCAGACTGATTTAAAGCACGGCTATGGACATAAACGGCCGTTTCACCGATTAGATTGACTATAGATTGCATCGTGCTACTCGCCGCCGCCGAGATATCAGCAGTTAGTCCTATCTTATCGCTAATCGTGCTATTATCGTAATCAAAAGCATACGTATCACCAGTGAAAGCGAAATTCAATTTATTAACGGAGTTCAAAGTTATAACTACGGAGTTAGGGGTAATTGCTGAATTAATCGCAGTTTGAAGAGCGGTAATAAATGTATCAATGGTGTATTGATTTGCTGTTACGATTGCCGTTTTTGTAGCCGATCCAGTTGTTTTAATCAATGTGAGAGTGTTGGCATAACTCGGTATGTTTGGGAAAACATTTGGAATAGAGATACTCTTAACGACATAAGCACTGATTATATCAATATTACGGCCAGTTGCTGGTAAATCAACGACGAAACGGCCATTGTGAGTAGAAGCGGATTTGGATTCTGTTTTATCGCTTGAGGAGACACGAAGGAGGAAATTTTTTTTTGTTCGCTTTTCGTCTTCAAGATTGGAGATAGTAAAAGACATTGCTATATTATATTATATTTTAATTTTTAATTTTTTTAATCTATAATATCATTTTTGTTTAAACTACACATACTAAGAGAGATTTTGAATAAATAAGGGCTACTGCTTAACAACACAGCGAGACGGGTAGATAGACGCGACTTTAACATATTTCAACCAAGCGGTGATGGCGCGGTCTGCGTTATAATCAGAAGCGTACCGAATAGAAACTTCGGCAGTTCGTGAGTTATTAACCGCAAGACCAGACGCTCCAATATGTGGCGATTGATTGAGTGTCTGAATAATGGTAGCAAATCCACCATTTGTAGCAGTAGTGGAAACTCCCGTAGCAGAATAATACTTACGAAAGTTTTCAAGAGAAACAGATGAAGACATGTAAGCATCACGAATACCCATAGTCGCTTGGAGATTGTTAGCATACAACTCCGCACATCCTCGTTGAACGGAGGCAAGTGTATCGGTGCTTCCTCCGATTTCCATCTTCTGTTGAGGAGCATACCAATCACCAATACGGCATTGATATTGTCTGTAAGGCATTTGAGCCGTTCCCAAGTTATCAATACTAGCATTATCCGCAATTACATTTTGAGTTACGATATACAAGCACTGAGCACGAGCAACAGCCTTATTCACTTGAAGATTAAAATCATCCGAAGTCGCAGGATTTGCTTTTTGGTTATAATATGTTTCATAAGTGTATGGAAGCCCATCCTTGCTTCCCATCTGTTCCATAATATTTCTCTGGACGGCGGGAGCAAGTGAGAAGGTTTCCAACATAATAACAGGATTTGATACGGTGAAAGTGAGAGCCGATCCGGAGAATCCAGCGGGAACCTTAGCATCAGTGGTTCCAATAATAGTCAATGCTTCCTGTGGCGGGGCGAATGTCAAACGAAGCCTCATACCACTAATCAAAGAGGGAGGAATGAGAGTTTCTTCATTAAACACTCCTGAAAAGTAATGAAGAGGAATACAAACCCTCAAATAATTACCAGTCGCAACACTACCAGCAGTGGGGACATTGACCGCAAAGTAAGCAACTGCGTCGTCTGTAGTGCTAGCCATAACATCAACACTTTCTCTCTGTCCAGACATCTGTGCCTGTCGGCGATAATCAAAAGGATAATACCACGGGAGAATATTTCGCACCATCTTGTTCAAATCTTCAATTCGTTCAAGTTCGCTACCATCCTTACTTTCCAACAAAAATCTTTCAAAAATAGCAGTTGCAGGAGTGTTTTGAAAGCCAATAGCACAAGCAACATTATCCTTTCCATCAGTGGCTACCAACCCGTCTGCCTTAACATCAAATGTTAAATAGCAATTCTTCCCATAAACAAAATCAGTGCTTGCCTGTAATGTAAAAATCATTTCAGTCCCCGATGCACTGGTATAAGTCTGCTGGTCGGCAAAGTTCTTCTTAAAGATACTCCCCTGCTCAGTGAGTGCCAGATTTGCTGGCAACTCATACCTGAGGTTGTTGAGGGTCATCAACTCCTCCGTGTTTTTACTATCCTTTCCTTCCATTTTTGTTGTTGTGGTTGTAGAAATTACACTGCTTATTATACTAATAAAAAAATAATAGAAATTAAAAATAATTATTTATTCACCTGAAACGGATTGTTTAATAATATCAACTGATTTTTGTATATTGTCAAGTCTTGTGTCTTGTGGTGAAGTCAATTGAAACTCTCTTGCCTCAGCATTTTGAACCGCTTTCTTCAAGTAAGCCAAACTGCTAACAGCGGTGTCCAAATCAACAACATCTCCTTTTTCTTTGCTATCAGAAATGTCGGTTAATGTGTTTTGAATAGTGCTCTTCTCATACGGGACAAGGTCGCCAAACTCAGTCAATGGTTGATTAACTAATGGGGCACCATGACTACTCCATAATTCAAACTGATTTAGTTGAAAACCATCACTCGCGGGTCGGTTTCCTTCGTTGAGTTTGTTAATAAACTCGTTAGACAATCTATTGGAGGCATGTGTGTTTTTAATCATTATATATATGTAAGTTAATTTAATTTAAATTAACTTTAAAATATATTTTATCAATTAGCATTAATTATTTTTTTCATGATTTGTAAATTCTTGTGTGTAATTCTTTCCTCTTTCATTTTCTTTAAATCCGCTATGGCTTGATTTACATCAACGTCGCTCGTTTGCGCAACTTCCTTAGGTGGTGGTGGAGTAGCATCTTCTATTGCTTCTATCTTGCTTGCTGGTGTTGTGGTAGTTTTTGTTGGCACAGCAACAGGAGTGGGATTGACAGATTTGGGTAAAGATTGTTCAACCTTAGGTGCTGGAGACATTTCAACTGGTTTCGCATTTGGTTCGGGAGTTGAATTATTTGCCGATGCTATGTCTGGCGCCTTTCTTTTCAATCTTCGTCTGGCACTTGGTCTGGTTGCCCGCTGGCGATAGGTTCGTTAAGTGTTTTCTTTACTCTAGGTGCTTTTGGACGGATTAGACTTTTAATCTTACCACTCTTAATACCCTCTTCTATTTTTTTGATTGCCACATGTTCGGGTGTCCCCTTACGAATTGTTGTGAGTTTGCCTTGTCCATTTTCTTTATACCAAATTGACATTGCTTGATGATAAGGGGTCGCATATAGTTTCTGTGCTGACATATCTATTATATATGATAGATATTATTATATTATCATGAAACAAAAAAACTTTTTAATTGAATTAGTTTATAAATTAGTTTATGATTGAATTCAATCATAAATTGGTTATATCTCTGTCCTTGTTTAATCGCAATATAGTAGAGAAATTCTTTCTAAACTGGGTTGTTCTATCACTAGCCGTATTATTAATTGCTAGAAATGAATAAGGTTCTGCCGTAGCATACTTAACCATATTGTAAAATTCTTTTTTGGTGAGAAAAGGGCTTTCATATTCATCTGCCAGTCTGTCAAGTTCGCTCCGCCTTACTCCATTAAAAATAATCATCCAATGGCAATTAATTCTTATTCTTCGCGGGAGTTGTGTATAACTCTGAGTTGCTACCCAGACTGACACTTTAGCATGTGTTGAAGCGAAAAACAACTCGGTAAGCACTTCTGACTTAAGAAAAGTCTTACTTTGTGCGATATCATCCAATAACAATAATATCTTTGGTGCTTTCTTAAACCCTTTAGTTTTAATTAGTTCTTTTTGTTTAGTTAATATGTCTCTCATTAACTCAGGCTTATCCTCTTTGATTATGTCTTCTTTTTTTAACTTGAGAGTGTCCTCCAAAATCGGGCACGGGCTTAAGCAAAAGACTACTATTCTATCATAAAAACCTTTCAACATGTTCTTTTTGGCGAGTAGATTACAAATCATAACTGATTTACCTCCGCCAGTGCTTGCACATATAACCATAGTCCCCATTGCTGGCAGTATTCCTTCTTTTTGAATAGGGAGCAATTCAACACTATCTCTTTGTGTTTTAATTGGTTGTATTTCTAAGTCATTGTGAAATTTGGGTGGTTTTTTGCTATCTAACTCTGTTATTACTGGCCTGTCAATAGTAAATTCCTCATGGGCTTTTTCTATATTGGTTTTCTCCAAACTCTGCTTCAAAAGTGTTTTTCGTGGCAACTTGTTGGCTATTAATCCTTTATGTATAGACCTCGGCATCCAATCTTATATTATAAGATATCTTATATTATGGGTTTTGAAAATAGTTTGGATTGTATCTATAATTATCATATTCGGCACCAAAGGGTTGGGGTGGTGAGGCATAATTATAGAAATAAGGAGAGTAAGGACTACCAAAAGCGTAATTACTTGGAGGATTGACGAGCGGTTTAAAATCCTTTCTTTCTGGACGAGTTTGGACTTGTCGCGGGATTTCCGCTGAGAAGTTTCTGGTCAGTTTTCGTTTCATTTTTGGAAACTCTCTTTTTTCTTTTATTCTATTCTGGATGACTGCTCTATTGTATTTATTCAACATAAAGTGATTATTTGTGTTGTTGTAGATTGTGTTATCTAACAATTCAAAATCATTCTTGGTGTCTAGCATGCGATCTCGTCTTAGTTCGTTGCCTTTAATAAGTGGGTTTGTTTGTGAAGTGCCGATACCTCCATTTTGGTCGCTTGGCATTAGAAAACGAATAAGTGCTAACATATCTTCTCTTTCATCGGCGGGAGATTTCCCCATAAGTTTATCAACCAATTGGTCAATGCTTCTCATGCTATCAACCAATTGGTCATTGGCAACATTTGGTTGTTCTTCGTTTTTAATATCAGCCTGTGGCGGTTGGACTGGTTCTTCAACAAATCCGCCTGTTCTTGGCACTAGTGGCACTGGCAATGGTGCGGGTGTTGCTTGCGGTGGCATAGTTTGCGGTGGCATGGTTTGCGGTGCGGGTGGCATGGTTTGCGGTGGCATGGTTTGCGGTGGCGTTGCTTGCGGTGGTTGAGTTTGTGGTGCTGGTGTTAGACCTTTAGGTTTTGCCCTTTCAAATTCTTCGTCTATTATTTCTAGTTCCGTCAATTGCTCCATTTGTTCCTGTGTCAATTTACCCCGCATTTCTTTGTAAATTCTCTTATCCAAAATATCATCCGCATCTGCTACGTCTGATATACTAGCACCTTGATTTAGTGCTTGTTTGATAGCCTCTTCCCATCCAACTTTTGGATCGTCATAATTAGAAAGTTTAATTTTCTTTCCAGTTTTCTCTTTCAACGATTTAACAAATCCCTTTAAGTGCCTCTTTTGGGCACCTTTATCATCAAGTATAGCCAAGTTATTACCCAGTCCGATTGAATCAAAATTGGGTGCTACTACCATTTCTGTTTGATTTAGCGTGGGCTTAATCTCAACAACTATATCTTTTTCTATACTTGGTGGAATATCTTTTGTATTTATTTTTTCTATAAAATTATTAATTGTAGTTTCATTTGCTGGTGCGATAAGAGAATATCCTTTCACACCATCGGCTTTTTCTTGTGATTTCACCATTTTGTTAAAACCATCAACGAGTTCCGCATATTGTTTGCTGAATGTAGCAGGATTTACCGCTTTATTTACTTTAAATGTCGCATCCTTATCAAAACTGCCCACATTCTTCATGATACCAATCATAGACATTAATGTTTTATCTACATCGCCTATAAATCCACTATACTTCGCATCTGGAGGAGTGGTTTTGATAGTTTTCCAAAACTTCATCGCATCCCAAAAAGATACTCCGCCACGTGCCCTTCCCTGTGCTTCTAAGGCCATTCTAGATATATCCGCTTTTGAAAACCTTGAGTTGTAATTGTCAAAAATACTCTTGGCAACTTCGGCCGTAGCCAATCCATTACTCGTTAGATAATCACTCATATTGGTAATTCTTTCAAAGTATCGTTTATCGGCAAAGTCTTGGACATTCTTATCACCAGTAGCATACAATAAATCATGTTCAAAAGCAACTAAATCCAAAGCATCTGCTGGTAGAATGTAAGGAAACTTACCGCGAGTTCTATTTTCTAATTGAAGACGGCTTTCCACTCGTGTGCCCCCGCCATTATAATTACTTCCTTCGGTATGAATTCGTTCTTCTTCCAACTTAATGAGAGCATCTGGTTGAGCAGACCATGTTCTATATATTTCTCCAAGTGCTTTTCCAAGACCGAGAACCGTCATAGTCTCTACGCCTGTTTTAAATGCGCCCCACGCATTCAAAGACGCTATCCCAGTGGCTAATCTGCTCGCATATTCTCTTAATACATAATCACCTATTCTTTGCTGTCCGCCTGCGATTAAACGAGGGTTAGCAGGAGGCAAACCCTCTGGTGCTTCATTTCTTGCTAGTGTTAGCAAAAGGGTATTAAAAGCATCTGCTCTCCTTCTTCCAAGTAATCCAACATTCATCGCCCGTAGTTGTGGATTGTTGGCAATTAATCTCAATATCTGTCCCCATGCTAGCCTTCTCACACCATATCGCCCAACACCTGTAGCAAGGTTAAGTAATCTATTAAGTCTGGGGCTCATAATTATCTCTTGAATACTTCTAATAATAGCATTAACAAATCTTTCTACACTTCGGGGGTCATCACCTATTCGTGGCACAAGCATCTTGTGTTCGTCGCCTATCTGTGCTTCTATTGAAGCATCATCTGGGTGTTTTCTCTCCCACTCTTCTCGGTTTTCTTTCCATTCTTTGTAATCTTGCTCCGCTTGCTTTCTATCCTCTCTTCGTATTGGACGAGTTTTGTCTTTGTTGCCTTTGTTTTTCATATATGTTAAGCCCTTATCAGTTAATTGTTTTAGTTCTTCTTCTCTGTATCCTTGTTTCACCAATTGCGCTATATCACGCTTCATTTGCTGGATATTGTCTTCTATGTGTGCTATATCATATTTATCGGTAGCCATTGCCAATTTTCGCATTTCAATCATTTGTTCGTTCATGGGGGCAGTTCCGTGTTTTCTTTCAAATTCTTTCATATCAACACCATCGTCTTGAAGGTGTGCTTTCAGTTCGTCGTAATTCATATTTGCATAAATTGCTTGTTTATTGTCCAAGGCACTAATCCTGTCTTTTAAATCTTCCATAGTATTCCCCCTCTTTGTTGAAGCATCCAATAATCTATCCGTTCTAAGCATCTCATAGGCCTGATTACGGATACCTTCACGAATTCCTTCAGCCCATGCAGTGTCGTCTCCTTCATTCAACAAAAACTTATGTTCCCGTTTAATTTTGCCATAGTATGCGAAAAATGGTTTTTCGTGTGGCATTTTTTTTATCCGCTATTATATATCATGGAAAATAAAAAAGAAAAAAGCAAGGACGAGCAACAACTTGAAGAGTTGGAAAGGCTAGGGAAGGAAATTGACCAAATCCGCATCACTCAGAACTTGGTGAATAGAAACCCTGCCGTTTTTAGAAAACCTGAAAATATCCTTTACCGCCTGCCACTGACGGATAAGCAACGAGAGGCGATTTACAATAATATAATTAAAGAGAAAGATAATATATAATGTTGTTAATATTGCTATTTGTGTTATCTCCAACTTGTTGGAGATTTGCTATGTCGCGGACTGCCTGCGACTTTTACTCGCGGATAAGTGAAAAAAAGAATATAAGTTGTGTTTATTGTATTCAAAAAGGTATAGATACTAAATTTAAATGTGTGTATAAGCCAATGTCAGATTGGTGTATTAGTTTTGATGAAGCCTTACCATTAATGTGCTCAAATAATGATATGTGGTATAAAATACATACCTATGAATGCTCACTTCTTTGAAGCATTCGGGCTAGGAAGCACTATACCCACCAAAAGTGTGAGTATTCCGACATAGACATTCGCAGTTTCGCAGGGGAGGTTTTTTTCGCTTAATTTCACTAAACATAAGACTATAATTCCAATGATTATAGTCATTTGAAAGAGATATTTAATCAATCTGCTATCAGTCTTCTTATTAGTCATACAACAATTCCATTCATTTTCTATCTCGTTTTCAATTTTTTTCTCTTCAGTCTTTAGTTCTACTTCAAGGACACGGGATTTCAATTCTGGAGTTAGTTCTCCATCCATATCCATAATAGGCGGGGGTCTGTGAAGTCTGGTTGTATTATTAGCCATTTTCTCTAATTTCTTGTAGTATATTCATAAGATTTTTATTTTCTTTTTCTAAATTATCTACCCTATCTCTTACATGACCGAGATTATCTGATAATTGTTGAACGGCCTTAATTAACGGGGCGATAAACTCAGAATAACCTATACCATAACCAACATCACCACTATCAACACATTTAACATCTTCTGGATTAACACTCACACCTTTCAATTCGTATTCAGCTCTTTGCTTTGGACAGGGAACCATAATTGTTTCTTTTATAAAACCGCCAAAATCTAGCATATCCATTTCTGTTAGTATTTCTTCTAATTCCTGTGCTATTAAGCCAGTCCTACATTTCTTTTTGTCATCAATCATACGATAGCAGACGGGATTTAACTTATTAATAAAATCTAAGCCTAAACAATCCTTTATATCTTCTTTTTTTCTCCTGTCTGAATATTGAATTGGATTAGACAATACCCACAACTGACCATCACTCGCTTTCAAAGACATTAAAGCAGTATTTGAACCATTCTCCCATATGAAACCACTCGTTGAAGAATTATTCACTCTAAATCTAATAGCATAAGAAGTTAATCCTCCGCCTACTCCTCCTGCTGGTGCTGTTCCTCCACTTAACGATTTACTTGCCCCAGACTGGCTCATATAAATCCCCCATGCTGAATCTCCAATGTCCCACATAAATATTCCTCTCGCATTCGTCCCGTCTGTTTGTCCTTGAATTGCTATTTTAGCCCCATTAGTTGATGCTGATGCCGTTGTTAGTGTGCCTGTGTATGTAATTCCCGCATTTGCCGTAATCAATCCTTTTGTCCATAAAGTCCCGTTTGCCCCGTTTAATGACATTAGCAATTGTTCAGACGAATTCTCCCACACAAAACCCATCGTAGCATCATTAGCAACCCTAAACCGAAAACTATACGAACTAAAATCATTTCCTGAAACTGCCGTACCATTTGCTAAACTTTTGCTTGCTCCACCAGATGCTGCATAAATTCCCCAACTCGTATTTGTCGTATCCCATAGAAATATTCCTTTTGCATTTGTTCCGTCGGTTGGTCCTTGAACTCCTATCTTTGCTCCACTTGTATTTGTTGCTGATGTTAGTGTGCCCGTGTATGTTATCCCCGCATTTGCGGTTAATAATCCCGCTGTGCTTATGTTCATTGCCTCAGTGAAAGATATATTGCTTCCTGCCGTTATTCCTGATTTATAATAAAAAGCGAGTTTGCCACCTTTTTGAATTAGAAAGTTTGAACCGCTGTGGCTTGATTTCCAGTTCGTGCCATCAAAATAAGCATCAAAACTTAAATTGACATTATCGTGTGCCCAGTTTAGTTGTTGAAATGTTGGATAAGCATCAGCCGTTGTTATTGCTTGTAAGTGTGCTCCTCCGATATTTGAAGCCGTTCCATATAATTCTAAACCACCTGTCGCACCTGCGCCTTTCGTTGTATTGCCTATGATTATTGGTTTGCCTGATGCAGTCGTTATCTTGTCGCTTGCCGTTATTGTTGTTGTTGATATACCCGCAGTTGAAGTAATTGTTGTTCCCGTTATTGTTCCTCCATTTGTTATATTGTTTGAGTTCATATCTAAGGCTCCATAAAACCGCATACCGCCAGCATTGTTAAAACGGACAATGTCGGACGAAGCACTTTTATTGTCCAAAAGTTTTGAAATATAAAGTCCCGCCCCTTTTACATCAGATGCTACATTCGTGAATACATAACCTCTTTGGTCTGCGGTTCCGCTTGTAGCGGTATTTAGAGTAAATAAGAAATACTGATAATCACCTGATGTCTGTGAAAAGAATATGTCTCCTCCGTTTTGGTTTAATATCCTCGCCCCATTATATGTTATATTTCCACCATTAATGATATCCACATTATTAAAATCGGCTTGGCTTAACAAATTCAGTGCCCTTACATCATTTCTACTTCCATTAAATATCTTAATTCCTGTTATGGTTTGGTCTCCTGTTAGTTTCACATTTTGCCCGTCCAATGTGTCCGCATACCCTTTTGTTGCTCCATCGGTCGCTAATGTCGGAGTTCCAAGGTTGGCTATTTTGCTACTATTACAATCTAACCCAGAAGCATTTACCCAACCAACAATCGTCCCGTCAATAATAAAACTTATTTTTTTCGCAGAAATTTCAAAGTTGTAATATGTCGCTGTTTTCATATCCAAACTAGCAATTGACCCGATATTGGCTGTGGAGTTAAAAACCACGAATGTTCCTTTTGTTGTCGCATTCGTTGAATTTCCTGTTATTTCAAGGGCACTGCTAAATGTCTTAATTCCTGCTATGGTTTGGTTTCCTGTTAATTTCACATTTTGCCCGTCTAATGTATCCACATACGTTTTATTCGCCCCGTCCGTTGTCGCTGTTGGTGTGGCTAAGTTTGTTATTTTTCTATTGTTTAAAGATAGTGTCGTGCCCGTTGCTGTCGCTATTACATTATCCCCGCATATAACTCAACATACGAACCCGTTATTTGTATTGGATAATAGCCCGCAGTTGCTATTTTTTGTGCCACAATCTCTCCTATATTTGTCGCCGTATCAAAGGCAATACCGATACCATCAAAAGCGGCTGGAGCAGTAGCACCCCACGCACTTCTATTGTTGAAGTAAAATTTTTTATTCCCTGCTATGGTTTGGTCTCCTGTTAGTTTGACGACTGCGGTATCAAGAGCCGAAACATCAATACCATCAACCAAATTTACATTTGTTATTGAAAATCCTCCCATATTTAAACTACCCGTCATAGCCGTTGTTCCGTCCTTGGCTAGTTTCGTATCGGTATATGCTTTTGTTGAAGCATCGCCGTCATAGAATGGTGCGGGCAATCCGCTGATTGCTGTCGTGCTGTTAAAATTTAAAACATTGCTCGCCAATGTTATCCCACCCCCTGTTGTTGGAGCAAAAAGTATGGACGAGCCTACAATAGTTAGTGGATAGCCAGTGGCTCCACCTGCCTCCGACGAATAGATAGAACCCATATTATTGTTGTAATTGAAGAATAACTTGCCAGTGTTTAATGGATTTGAGTCTTTTACGGCCACATAAGTAGTAAATATTTTGTTTCCTGTTATTGTTTGGTCTCCTGTTAGTTTAACGACATTCGTGTCAAGAGCCGAAACATCAACACCATCAACCAAATTAACATTTGTTATACTTTGGCTTTTCATATCAATACCCGCACTAGCATTTATTATACTGCTAAATGTCTTAATTCCTGCTATGGTTTGGTCTCCTGTTAATTTAACCACAGCACTATCAAGGCAGAAACATCAACACCATCAACATTACCGACATTTACTATATTAAAACTTCCCATATTCAAATCTCCAAACATCATAGTGAGCCCATCCAATCTAAGAAAAGGTGAGTTTGTATTACGCCATTGCCCTGTGCTATAAATGAGTAGTTGGTTATTGGAGGGTGTGCCTGTTATGACTACATCCGTTAATTTATCCAATTCAAAGTCGCTTATATAACTTGAAGTCAATGTAGCAAATGAAGTATTGCCGAGCCCATCCGTTTTTAATATTTGATTAGCCGTGCCGTCCGCTATTGGTAAATCGTATTCATTATTAATTGACACATAACCAGTATCAGATATCAACAAAGAGGAGTTATTATTTTTTGACGATATGGTTATGTCGTCAGTCCTTGCTTGGACTGAGTTTGCTTCTATGTGGTCGCCATATAATACACCATCAACTTCTAAATCCTCGTCTATTATCACAGAGCCGTAATAGTGATATGCCCACGGATTGCCTAAATGGTTCATATTTAAATTCTATTATTTTATAATAAATCTTATAATAAATCTTATAATATAAGATAGATAGATATATATAGTCTCAAAAAAATGAATATATTTGGCCGTTCGCAAGAGCAACAATCTATTGACACAAAAACGATCGCGGTCGTGGCTACCCCGACATTAACAAGAAACATTCAAAATGCTTATGTTGGTCTTGACATTAGGTCATGGATGACGAGTTCCACATTTACCACTCTATGCACGGGCGGATATGGTAGCAAAACAATATCAAGTTTAGGATATGGTTATTTCATTAATGTATCATTTCGTGGTTCATTGAATTTACCCGCACCAACTGGCATTGCCACTTTTCAATTTTGGTTTCATATCACAGATGGCACGAATACATATGATTATTATACCGAAGTGCTAAATTATACAACCGCCATTGATTATAAGTCTTTTGATTGTGTGTGGCTAATCCAAAGATACGGAGTTCAAATGAATTTGACTTGGCAGATGACTTGTCCAAACCCGTCTGACACTACCAACAACCGCACTATACGAATTGTAGATAATACAACAAATGATGCTCTGGTAACATATACGGCGGATGCTCCATTAACGATGGAAGTGTATTATAAATCAGCATCTGCTGAGCCTGTATCTTTCAAACCTTCGTATTTCAATATTGATGTGATGAGAGACATAGCACTAACTGCCTCTTACACATGAAACCTGTCATACATATCCTTTAGTGTCGTGAGTTTGCCCTCGTGTTGAGATAAGACATCGCGGGAAAATGTCTTATAATCTAACTTACCATATTTAAGAGTGGGGCGTTGCTCTGGCGGTATATGTCCGTATCTACTCTCGTGCCATTTCTTCATATCCTCCTGTAATATGGTGCGGTCATCCACTTTCATATACAAGAAATTAAACGGGTCTTTGGATACTTTCAAATGTGCCGTTATTATTTCATAGCAACTATACCCGCCCTCGGGCGGGTTTCGCTTTGCTTTAATCGGTGTTTTCTTCTCTTCTTTTGCTTCCGTTTCTTTTTTTGCCAGTTCCTCCCCCACGTTGGCCTTAATTTCCGTAATGCCTGTTTCTACTAAATCCGCAGTTTTGAATGGAGTGCTTTCCTCCTCTGCCATACTGCTAACTATGTTTTCCAGTGTAGTGGCCGACGGCATTTCTACTTTTACATTGTCGCCACCGCGGGGTTTGTATTGTTCATAAAATGATACAATTTCGGGTTTCGTCCATTTAATGGTCGGTTTCTTAACATTGCTATCAATCTCCCATTTGGCGATCTCGTCCAAATAACTTTGCTTTGTGCTCATACTATATAAGATTGAAGAAAAAAAATACCAACTGGTATTATTGTTTATTCATCGTCGTCGTCCTGTGTGCTAAATCGCCATTCTTGATCGCCATAAATAGTTCGCCATGTGTTCTGGCATTCTTCCAGAGAGGGTAATTGTATAAATCTTGGTCTCCTTCCGCCTATGGTTTTCTTTGTTTCCCTTGCATCGGGGATCAGTTTTTTCATTTGCATCCAGAAACTTGTCTGCGAAGTATGAGGGTCGTTAATATTTGATTTATATACTTCATACATTACTTCTTTTGAAACTTCTTCACCAAATTGTATTTCTGGCATTCCGCTTGAAATATGGCCATCGTTTAAACAATCTAACCACCACTTCCGTATTTTAGATAATGTTTTTACTTTTTGTTGTCGTAGTCCGCCCGTTAATATCGTCTCACGATCGTTAAAAGTGCTAAGGTCTCGTTCGGCAAGAAACTTCGCCAGTCGCTGTCGGTCAATTGCACGGATATCCGTAATTGCTTTTCTTTTTTCGTTTTCTTTCATTAGTGCCAATTCGTCCGATACTTCCAATACCAGCCATCGTTGCTCCGTTGTTCCTGCGGGGACAACCCATTCTTCGTTAGAAGCAAGCACCAAGAAGAAGATATTTTCTAATGTGAGATTTGGTAAATATTTTTGTTTGAGAGTGAGTGTATTTTCGGATACCATTTTCTTAATAGTGCCCGCTCGTTCCTTATCACCACCCCACACCATTTCGTCCATATATACGACTATAGCCCGTGCTAGTTGGGCATTGAAGTCGCCTAACACTTCTTTCACATCGGAGGGCTGAAAGTAATATTCGCCACCAATAATATCTTTGAATATTTCAAGGATAATCCCCTTACCTGCTCGTTCTGTGCTGGTTAGCACCAAAGATAAATGTAATTTCTCCCACGGCTTTTGGTAAATGTGTGCAAACATATCCAAAACCTTTTTATAGACATTTTGGTCTCCACCGCACCATCTGTTTAAAATATGTTGAAAGAATGGCTCGTTTTTCTCTTCTTCTGGAGTAAATGATTTTACATCGTGCAATGTGTCGGCGGGGACGGCAAATCCTTTGAATAAGTTATAAAACCCTTTTTTATTGTTATCAAAGTATGCCTTGGGGTCAAAGATAATATCATTTACCTCTCGTCGTTTCGGGTGAGTATTCCACATTTTGTATAAATCAACAACATTCAATGTGGCGGGGTTTTTGCCTAGTGCTATCCAGTCTTCCTTTGAAAGATTAGTCTTTATTCTTTTGTTTTTGAAGAAGGCCTCCATCGCCGTTTCTGTTTTATAACGAAACACCATTTTATCCCTAGCATCAATGTATTCTTCAATTATGGTTGGCTTTGCCAAGTTAGCAAAACAATATGATTTGTTCATCCATGCCAAAGCGGTTTCTAGAAAATCTTTGAATTTTTCAATCGTCTTACACTCACTGCCAAGTCGCCGTAAGTCATCAATAGTGTTGATATCGTGAGCAATTGCGGGAGTAAATTCATGAATTCGCACACCTTTACCTTCACAACCCGTATCATGGCAGTAGAAATAAAGCCCGTCTCGTTTCCACACAACATAGCAGTTGTCGCTTTGGTTCTCCTCGCCATTTATGATACATTTTCTCACTCCTTTCGTTTTTAAAATAAACATTCGTTGCTTTTGCTCTTTTATATCCACATTAGCCACTTTGCTGAGTATGATTTGTTCAACTTCGGCTATGGTTATGTGCTGGTATCGTCGCAGAGAAGTGTATTCGGGCAGTTTAACAACATAATATGAGGTTTCGTCGGGTCGCATGATTAAGTAATCATCAATTTCAACATTTTGTAATAGTTTCAATGTATTGGTTTTTGGTGTATAAGAGTATGGAAGCAATACACGACTGCTCCCGTCTTTGTGAGAGTAAATGGTGCGAAATGCTCGGTTCTTGTTATACACGGAGATATCCAGAATGGTTCGCAGTTCAATTTTTTTATCCTGTCGTTCAAAGGTAAAGCAGAGGTCAGTGTAATTTTTTTCAATAATGGTTTCAACGAATTTCCAAAATTCTTTTTGTGTGTCGCAGTTGGCAAATACAAAGCCGTTGTCATATGAAAAGTGGCACGACATCTTATCACCCTTGCAAGCATCCAAGTATTTGGCCTTTTTCGGGTTGTATTTCATACCAAGTAGTTGAAATACATTTTCCATTAAATCGTTCCATCGTTCATACATCTTCTCTCGTGAGATACTCAAGTTATCGCCGTCCAAATCGGCAAACATTCGCTGTGGCTTACCATCCATCAACACTTCGTAAAATTGTTTTTGTTCTTCGGGGGTTTTTTCAATCAATTCAATAAAGTCTTCTTGGTTTGGTAAAGTAGTAAATTGTTTGTTGCCCCATTTGATAAGGATTTCGGCCGTTTTGCCCTCCAGTGCTTCTTCCTGTTTCCAGTGCCAGTTGCCATTGTCCAACATAGGGGCGGTCATTGTATATCAGTGGTCAGATTTTTTTATAGAAAAATAATTAAATTGTTCTATATATCTATACCCATATGTTATCTTATCCTTAGATGAAATTAAAATATTCTATATATACTTACCGCAACCAAAAGGGAGTGTTGTTTCGTATTTTATTGTAGCAGTCGCATGGTTCATATCCTCTGTAAGCATTACAAAAGGAGCATTGGTAAAAAGCCTTTCGCATACATGTCGTGTGGTAGTATTTGTCCTTGTTCGGGTATCGTGCTATTATATTTTTTGAAATCTCCCTTTTACTTTCGCAGTGGCTACAAAATTTAACATTGGGGTCGTTAAGTCTAACTAGCAACGACAACTCTTCATTCATTTTACGATTATTAAACCTCTTGACACAATGAGAGCCAACAATCATCTCAGCACCACTCGTCCTGTGCTTGATTATGAAGTTCTTTGTAATTATGTGTCCGCAACAACAATAACTCTCCGTGCCACCTTTCAACATACGTGCCACCTGCCAGTGATTAGTGTCCCATCGGCCGTCGGGGGCAACAAAACGGACAGCATTGATTAAATTTAAAAAATAATTTCCCTCCGTGTAATCAATGTGTAATTGTAAATCTTCCTGTGCCCAGTATGGGCGTGTCATCAGCAGTCTAGCGTCCATAGTATATTATGGTGGATATATTTATATATAAAATAATTTATATATTTACCGCCAGACTATCCCGCAATCGCCTCAAACTTATCAATTCTTCCTTTTGTTTTTCGTATCGCTCCTTCCGCTGTGCCTTAATTTTTTCCTTATTTTTGTGGTAGTAAGCCTTGGCATTTGCTCGGTTCTTATCGGGGTGTGCCTTCAAGTAAGCACTCGCCCTTTCTCTCCTTATTAATACCCGTTCGTCGGGCGTGTTATATTTCTTTTGTCTCGGCATGTTATATATATAATTATATTGTTTTAATTATTTAAATCAAAATTGTTTAATCATTAGATTTCCACTGGATTTCCATCATTAAAGGTTGGACACCTGCGAGAGAAAGCAGAGGGAGATTTATTAAAATTCATCTTCCTGCCCCCTGTCCAACCTTTGGCCATCGGGAGCCGAAACTTTTATATTGTATAGTAGAGGGTTCCCTACACCTTGGAAATTTTTTTTTAAAATGGCTTATAAGGTTGGACAGGTTGGACAAGTAAAAAAAAGATTAATAGTAAGAGTAATAATGTATAAAATCCTTAAAAAAACACAATAAAAAGTGTCCAACCTTCAAAAAACAGGGTTGGACACGGCCAACCTAAGGGTTGGACACCAACAGGAGAAGGTATTTTCACTCCCTTGCTCTTATATTCATCTGTTTGTTTGCTCATTGAATTATATATTAAGCATTAAGCACATACTATGTATAGTATAAAGTATGAGTTATACACAGAAGAACTAAAGGTTTTTCTAAACACCCCGATCCCGACAGCAACGATACAGGAAAGATATCAAATGAAACACAAGGAGAAGATTAAAGAACAGCGAAAAAAATACAGGAAAATAACAAGGAGAAGATTAAAGAACGCAAAAAAAATATAGAGAAGCAAACAAGGATAAGATAAATAAACAGCGAAGGAATACTACGAGCAAAATAGGATAAGATCCAAGATTACAAAAGAAATACAGAGACACTAATAAGAAATAGTAGATAAATACAAAGAAGAATATCTCAAGCAGAAAGAGGAAGAGCAGAGAAGCAGAAAGAGGAACAGATGGAGAAAATGACAGAGGAGGAAAGGGAGGAGCAGAGAGAGGGAATCTAACATTGAACTTATAAGACGCCTTCAATTTTAATCATATCAGCAAATAATATCGTTATGACTGAGCCGATGCCACCAGATGGATATTCTAGAAAATTCTATTTCCGGAATATCACCATGCGACACCAAGACACCGCGGTGTCGCAGTGTCGCAGAGGTTGCGACAGAATTTCGCTTTTTTGTCGCAGTGTCGCAAAAATATTTGTTTGTATGTTTCATGGTGTATCTCCCCCCTACCCCCGCCACTCACTTCGTGAGTGTCCCCCCCCCCCCCCCCCATTTGTGGTGTGATCATTTATGTTGGATAGACAGGTCTATCCGCAAAGTATAAAACAAGCCGTTAAAATGTGTAAAACCAACATTAGACATATAGAAAAAAGTGTCCAACCCTTGTAAAAACCGACGAAGGTTTTCTAAAAATCAACAAACTAAGCATACTAAGAGAGATTAAGACATATTAAGCACATAGTCCATATAAAATTTATTTATATATATTTTTATGTAGTAAAAATATGGACTATGTGCTTAATATGTCTTAATCTCTCTTAGTATGCTTAGTTTGTTGATTTTTAGAAAACCTTCGTCGGTTTTTACAAGGGTTGGACACTTTTTTCTATATGTCTAATGTTGGTTTTACACATTTTAACGGCTTGTTTTATACTTTGCGGATAGACCTGTCTATCCAACATAAATGATCATATATATATATATATTATATATATATATATATATATATTATATATATATATATCGGTTTCAAATGTCGGTATAATGACGAAAAAAAAAGATCATGAATGGACTGGACTTGATCGCGGTGTAGCGTTGCGTCGTTTTATGTTGGAAGTTTACGATGACAATTTGAATCTAGAAAATATTTTCTGCCCGGGCCGCTGCAAAAATATTAAGACTTTTTGCGCGGGCTGGTGGAATCAATTTCGCAAAATCAGCAATCCGCACATTTTCTGACACGGAAGCGGATTTGTGGCAGAAACAAACTCGGACTTTGTTTCTTGAACTAACTTCTATGAAATACCAAGGCCCCGCTCATCCTTTGATAGAGGATGGGACTTGGTATCTGAAGGTACCGTAGGGGCGGTGAACCAAACGATATCGTTTACTGGCGGGAGGATGGGAAGGAGGTGAGGAGGGGTGAGAATGGGCCCGTTATGCGCCGGAAGGATGTATATCCTGTCGTGGGACCGCCACGACCCGCATCAAGTATAAGTCTGAGAGAGTGTCATCAGCGACATGTTGTTCCGCTGGTCTCATCAGATAGAAAGCATCTTTCACCCATGCGATGGTTGCTATCGCATCGCCTTCCTTCCATCACTCATGGACAATCTCAACGTTGCCCGCGTTTGGGTCAGTGTCCGTCCCTCCTCCTCCTGGTGGACGTCCTTTGATCTCATCGACCTCATCGCCTTCCTCGGTTGGTCGTTGATAAGATCATTCCGCGCTCTCCTTAGCTGCGCCTCTGTGATCTTCTCCTTCTTTCCGCTATGCTCTCGCGGAGACTTGGACTGAGTCCCCACCGCGCTTATGCGATCAGTCTTCTCCTTACTGTCCACCTCACTCTCCTCCTTCTCAGCTATCGGTGCCCGATAAGCATCGTCTTGGTCTATGCCAGCCTCCTTGTGGATGGGCGGCACCTCTTTGAAATCATCTTTCATCCGTTTTAACGCCTCCTCAACGGATTCATCTTTCAATAAGAAGGGATCATACTTAATCAGCCTTCTTACATTCACAATTTGCACCTTCCCTCTACCCCTGATCTTGTAGTTCAGAGGTCCCGTCTGTTCCATAATCTGATAAGGTCCTTTCCAGTGAGTGAACAGCTTAGAGCTGACTCCTTCGGAACCTGAGGATGATACAATAGTACAATATCCCCGACCTGGAACTTGATCTGATCCAAGTGCGCTTGTCGCACCCCTTCAGCATCAGTCTTTCGGCGCTCCGCCTCTCTATGCGCCCTGACTATTTGTTCCGCCTCCATCTTCACTCTAAGTCTCATCCCAAACAACTCATCCGCATCCGCCCAAGTGTCTTTTGGGTGAAGGAGCGAAGTCGGGATATCAGGCTCACGCCCATATACTAACTGATATGGCGAGATTGAGCTCTTCGAGCCTCCTAACGCCGTAGAGGGTAGACAGTTCATTGCAAACGCAAATGATGGTGCTGCCTCGACCCATGCTCTTTGATTCTCCTTCTTCGTGCAATACATCTTTAGCGAGGCTTTGAGGGGTCTGTGTACCCGCTCGTTTTTCCCATTTGCTCGCGGGTTATAGGCAGTAACATATTGCCATTTCATCCCGTAATACTTAGATAGTTTGTCGATGACCTCGTTATTAAAGTCCGAGCCTCGATCAGAACATATCTTTCTTGGTACTCCGATCTGTGAGATGATCCTATCGATCAGCGCCTCGGCCGTCGTCTTGCCGGTAACGTCTTTGACAGGGATGATCCACACATAGTTGGTG
The DNA here is from genome assembly GCA_019918135.1 of Paulinella micropora. Classification (NCBI taxonomy): domain Eukaryota; phylum Cercozoa; class Imbricatea; order Euglyphida; family Paulinellidae; genus Paulinella; species Paulinella micropora. Next base: position 318,760 of record WBZZ01004872.1, read on the forward strand.
GCTCTGTCAATAGCCGTAAGGAGGTATTTGTAACCATCCTTCGATTCTGGGAAAGGTCCCACATGATCAATGTGTATAAACTCAAACATCCCCGCATGAAGAGGAAATTCGCCAATCAGGCCGAAATTTGCCTTCAGTGGTGTTTTGTTTATCTTGCACGGGATGCATGCATCCACCGCCTGATCTATCTCCTCCTTCATCTTCTTCCACCAGAATCGCCTCGCTACGAACATATGAGTTCGTTGTCGACCCGGATGCGCCAAAAGTGGGCAATTGTGGGCTGCGACAAATATAAATCGTCTCAGACTCTCCGGTACCCAAAGGGTCCATTTGTCCGGCTGTGACGCATAGCGACCGTGAAGGCCCTTGTACCACAGTAGACCATCTCTCCATCCCATCTCCTTCATCTGATCTTTGATCGCTTTCGTCATCTTAGCTCATCCGGGTTCTGATATAACTGTATGAGTTCCTTAAACTCCGGATCTTGAGCCTGTTGTTGCCTCCATGCGGTAGGCGAGGCTATATGGATAGTACCATCTTCTAGCCGTACCCGATTCTTTCCGGGTCATCGTCTAGGTCACTTCTCCGCTTTGAGGAGGCTCCGCATAAACATCCTGCGTCTCCTCTTCCTCTCTTATGTTCGCCTTCGCATTCTCATATACCTCATAGGACCACTCAGCGTCCTCCTGGGTATGTAGCTCACAACATATCCGTGATCCGGGCCTTGTGGACTGTACCGTAGACCTGTGCGGTCATATCGGACTCCACTCGCCATCTCCATCGCCTCAATGTGGCTGACCTCATACACCTTGTCAGTGGACAAGTCTTCCATCTCCACCGTGGACACCAACGCCGATACTTCTGAGTTAAACTCTAGCCTAGAGAGGCTATCAGCGACCACATTTCGCTTTCCCGGTAGATGGACCATTGTAAAATCGAAACAAGACAAGAACGCTTGCCACCGCGACAGCCGTCCGTCTGTTCATGATTCATCAACCATAACAGGTTATGATGATCAGTTCTGACAGTAAATTGAGGTCCTCCCCACAAATACTCTCTGAGCCTCTTGAGGGCCCATACCACCGCCAACGCCTCTCTTTGCCTTGTGCAATAGTTTCTCTCCGCCGCACACAACTTCCTACTAATAAACATGATTGGGCGTAATTTCTTCTCCTCATCTCTTGTTGTAATACAGCCCCAATCGCAAACTTAGATGCGTCTGTATCGACTACGAATTGTTTCGTAAAGTCGGGCATCGTTAACACCAGTCCTCCGTCTTTCGGGTCTTTGTAAATAAGATCTTTGAGCGCATGAAACGCTTGCAAAGCCTCTTCGCCCCACTTCTCAAAGTCTCCAAAATCTATCATTTTCTCCAACTTAGCCGTGTTGCACCCCAATCGGGTATAAACTGGCTATAGTATTGCGCCATCGCAAGGAATGAGTGCAATTCAGTGCGGTTCTTCGGTATCGGTCGATTCATAATCTCCTCCTCTTCTCTTTGGATATCGAGACTCGATTATGGGAGATCTCGTACCCTAAGTATGTCACACTCGTCTTGGCAAGTTGACACTTCTTTAGATTGCACTTCAGGCCAAAAGCTCCGATGCGCCTGAATATATCGGACAAATGATCGATATGCTCCTCCATTGTGTTAGAGTATACGATGAATGTCATCGATATAGCAAAATGCATATTCTCCCGCCTTCTGTCCCCGCCTTCTCATAAAGCCACCGTCAGACAAATCATCGTACTGACTGCTCAACATCTTCTGCATCGCCTTCTGGAAAAGTCCTGGGGCTTGCTTGAGGCCCATCGGAAGCACTTTCCATTGGTATATTTCCATACCCACCACAAACGCCGTCAGCCATCTGGACTTTTCCTCCAGTGGTATCTGCCAGAAGCCATTCTTAAGGTCAATGACCGAATAGAATTTTGCATTCCGCAGTACTCTCCTTCCTTCTTCTAATGTCGGGAGAGGATTTCTCTCTTCCTCCAGCACCTTGTTAACACGAGCATAGTTAACTGTCAGGCGCCATTCTCCTCCTGGCTTCGGCACTATTCTCGGTTGTGAGACTATTGGAGATGTTGATCTCTCAATAAAGTCCTCATTGAGCAGCTGTCTTGCTAGCTCCTCCGCTATCTTCGCCTCATGTATACTCAAATTCGCCCTTCGTGGTGCCGGTGACGGCTCCGCACCCGGTATTTTGTAAATAACCGCAGTGAAATCTTCAGGCTTGACACCACCTGCATGTGGAGGGTCAAAAATTTCCTTGTTCGCCTCTAATTTGGCTTTTAAAAGCTCCTTCTCTTCTCCGTGCCTACTCCTTCTTCCAATATTTTCCGCGCCGCCTCTTGAAAATCTTCATCAGACATCTGCTTATGTTGCTTGAGGGGTTCTCTGTCCTCCTCCAAGCCTAAGTCCTCTTCCGAGACATCATCTAGGCCCGTCTTTTCATACGTGACCGTGTCCGGCTCATCATCTTTACCGAGCTCCACCAGCATGTCAATGAGTCTCGCGTATTGCAAAGGAGCTTTACGGGTGTAAAAACCATCAAAGCATGTGAATGCTTGCGGTATCAATTTCAACTTGTCGAGGTCTCTGAGCTTCCGCTTGTATGCACTGCTCTGCTCACGAGTTCCCATACGACAAGCCACCACTAGCTGTTGCTTGCGAGAGGGTACCGGTATAGGATGATCAATAATAAGCCGGTCCCTTATTTCCTGCGCCCATATCGCCTTCTCATTATATGGCAGGATAATAGTATACTGCTTATTATTTTCGAATAAAGTCCGTAAGCATTTCTTCACTTCAGTTAGTGAACGCGGCCACGTCGGCTCGTCACCCCAGAAATCAGTAATAAAACTTTTAATAGTTTCTGGTGGAGTATCCGGGATTCGCCCCGTTCTCCTTGGTACAAACGCCTCCCTTTTTTCTTCTCCTACTTTCGCATGGAAACAGTATCCGTTAGTAATATGGACATCTGTTCCTACTCCTTCCGCGAATCTCGCCAACGACGGGCTTCTTTGTGCGACACATATAATCTCCTCCTTGCGCTTCTCGATTAAGTCATCAATAGACTTTTTGTCCCAATGGCATGTCGGAACTGTGACAGTGCACACTTGGGATTCCCAATTGTCGGTCCAGGACAGCTCATCCGGTCTTACGACATGGGGGTGAACGTACACCTCAAGTGCCTCATGTGCGATGGCCATCTTTTTGTGATCCGTCGCTAGACTCAGCTCATAAGCCTCATAAGAGTCAGTAGCGTTGAAGGGATCAATATCGTTCTTTTCTCCTCTTTTTACTCCATATATCACTCGCCGTGCGGCGCAATCAATCACAGCCCCCATCGTAGCCAATTGGTCATACGATAGTAATATTGACCCGTGGTAACCGGGGACGACATAAAGGTCCATGCGGTATACTCGTGCGGATTTTAATTTAAAGGTCAGTGTGATGATTCCCGTGATATCCGTCCGGCTGCTCACTCCTTGAGAGTGCCCGTTGACTTTTTCATATTTCCGTCCACCCAGTCCCGGTATCGATTTAAAAACTTCCGGCCGACAATATTAATATTCGCCATCGTATCATTACCAACTTTTAATATTGTCTTCAATGTTTCACAATAAAGTTCCGTATAACACAGAGCATCGGGCCTGTGTATATTGGCTGCGAGAACAAGAACTTTACGTTCCAAATTTTGGAGTCTTGTCTCTAAGTTTTTCAACTCCTCCTTCTTCTCCTCCTGCTTCACCTCATTAACATTTTTATTATTCTGCGGTACTGGTGCGTTTACTATTTGAGCGACATTGTCTTGTGGTACTTGAGTACACACATTGTCTTTTTGCTCGCCACCCGCCGCGATCGTAGACATTGAGTCTGTTCGTGGTTGTTTGCTTGGCCGAGGCGATACGTCTGCCATTGGCCTCCTCGCCTCCATCGCAAGTCTCGCCTTCCTATTTGCATCAGTTATCATTGGTAACCGTGATGTATGAACGGGTATGAGACTACCTTGGGGCTGCAGTCTCTGTGTACCCACATCTTTGTTTTCACATAGAGGAAGCGTTGGCCCAGTCTGCACAACAGCATTAGAAAGCACTGTGACTTTAGGGTTAAACTTCACAGTCTTCTCCTTCCTCTCTTCTTCCCCCTCCAGTCATTCCACCACCTCGAAACGATTACCTTGAGTAGTGTCCGGGTAGGATGACGTATCGGTCTCCGAGGCAGTGTTGTAGGCCTGAGCTCGACCGAAATTCGGGTTGGAGCTTGCCCACGAGCCTCCTCCTCCTCTGGGTGGGGGGGCTGGAGCTCGAACAGCTCTCCCTCCATAAGGGGTATATCCCCGACCTCCTCCTCTTCCTCTCTGAGGGGTTCCCTGCCACCTCGAGGCTCCTCTCCATGTTCCTCGTCCTCGTCCTCCTCCTCCTCCTCCTCGTCCTCCTGCTCCTGCTCCTCCTTCTCGTCCTCTTTGAGAGGCCTTTAAGTTCTTTTGTCTCTCCCTTTCCTCCTTCTTCTCCTTCATCCTCTTCATGTAGGTAATGATTGCCTCTCGTAACTCCTCATCATCACACATATTGGCATACCAACCTTCGTTCGCAGCGGCAATCTGAAGCATGTTGAAAAGGCCCGGTTCCTTGCCTTCCGTCCTGCTCAGAAAATTTGCCCTTGCTGTTGGGTTCTGCCTATCATGATTGAAAGAGCAGTCTCTGTTCTCCATCTGTGCCTTACACTGCAAGCCCGCGAACCACCTCCAACATGCGGTCTTCAGGTCTGGCTCTCTCTGTCTCTTCCAACCGGCAACTCTGTTTGTGTACGTGGCTTGTGCGCCAACAGGTACACCGCCTGCCTGTGCCGTATGTGCCTCCGTGAGCGAGTCCATGTTTGAGCATGCACTCATCACTTCTTGAAACAGTGCTGACGGAGCAACGCTTTGAACCGTATTTTCGAACACGTGTGTCTCGAGGAAGTTCTTGGACTTCACTGAGCTAAACGTCGAGCATTGTTGTATGAGCTGAGTAAGCTTACTCGGGTTAACTGTGTGTAACGCCGAGAAGAAATAGAGGATGATCGACTTGCGGCCATAGAATAGCCCATAGGAGGAAACTACCTCCGTAAGGGTCGCCGCCAAGCCAACAGCACTCCTCAAACTCATCGCCACTGTCTCAAAGATTTCAAATCCTATGAGAGTACCAGTGCAGAGATGCTGGTATCCATGAGATTGAAAATATGAAATGAGTGTGGCCACCGCCAGTTCACACTGAGCGTCTAGGCCTGTTGCATTGTTTCTCTTAATCTCCTCCTTCTTTCTCAAAAACTTGTACTGTGTCAGATCAAATCCCTCCGAGACTAGAGATTGGTCAAAAACAGTAACAAGGGCCTCGTATTCCTGCGTTTCGTCGCAAGGAAAAGCCTTCATGCAGGCATTGATCTCTTTGAGCTTGCTCAAAAGCGAAGCATCAGAGTCTTTTGTCTGAGCTCGTCTTGGCATATAGCATGAGACTTGCCACTCCTCCTTTCTTCCCCTTGAAGGCATTTATGATATTTTGTCTGTCCTTCTTCTCCGTGTTTGTGACCACCACCGTAGTTGAGCCCGAGGGTGCAGGGGCTGGTGGGGCAGGAGCTGGTGGGGTCAAATATGTCGGAGGGTGTGTCTTTGCACCACTCACTTTTGCTTTCATTCTTTCCAGTCTCATCGTCTTCTCGAACTCCTCATTCTCTTTCGCCTTCTTCTTCTCAGATATCACCAGCTTTTGAGCATGAGTGATAAAGGCCACCAATTCAGAAGCAGATCTGAGAAAATTATATTTCTCCACATATTGGTCAACACCTGCTTTATTGGCGACCGGTGGTGCGTTACTAAGTGATTTAAGGACAGAGTGATCCTTGGTAGGAATCCATCTCTTCCATGCCTCCTTGTGCAGTAACGCACCCATCAACAGTCTGATCTTGGTCAGAACTCTGTCGGTCTTCTCTAACTCATCAATCACAGGATGAGTTTCTCCTGCTGCCTTAATGCTTTTTTCCATCTCTGCCTTCCCCTCCTCCAAGGCCTTCATTTCCATCGTAAAAAAATGAAATATGCCACTCGAGTTTTTCGAACCCAGATTGGTCTTCATTTTTGTTACATCGACTGCCTCCTGACCAGTCGCGAGGAATCTGGCCGTTGCTCTTGGGTTTGTGTACTGGAGGTAACCCTCACATCGTGGGCCGTATGAACGTTCCCAAATCAGGGTTTGAGTGTACACCCCAAAGATAGCATCGAGTAATTCAAGGTGGGTGTGTGTGTCCCCAAACTTGATATGCTGTATCTTCTTTCTCTTTCTGGATCAGAGACCAGTTTGCCGAGGAGCTGTGCTGTGTTTGATAATAGGATATAGACATCCTTTTTAGCACGACTTTTCTCTCTTCTTTGATCCTGAGGGATCCACACATAGGTATCCTTCTCTACCCCCATCTTGTTATCAAACTCTTCTTTAGTGAGGTCATAGTGGTCTTGCACCCACTGTTGTTCCTCCACTGTGATCTCCTCTCCATCACTATGAATCAAGTCGATCATTTTTCGTCCTCCTCCTCCCGTGTAGGCAGGTGGTAAGGGATTACCATATGCTCCTCCTCCTCCCGTCTCTTCGTGTTCAAATCCTCCTTCATCTTCGTCTCCTCCATATCTTCCTTCATCATCCCAGCCCTCTTCTACTCCTCCTCCTACTCCTTCATCTCCTCCTCCTCCTCCTCCTCCTCCTTCATTCAATCCTCTTCCTCCTCCTCCTCCTGCTTCTTCTTCTTCTCTTCTTTGATCTGCCTCCGAGAATTCACTCACTTCGGCGGTCTCTGTCGACATGATGTCGTAGTAGTGATCAACAGGAGGACAGTGTCAGCTCCTATGTTTGGTTTTTGTTCGTTTGTGTTCTGTTCCTCCTTCAGTCGATTGACTAGTGAAGAGAGAAACTAATAGAGAGGGTAGAGTAAGATTCCCTGTCCTCTATGAAACACTGTTTGTATGTTTGTTTTTGTTTGAGAAAAATAGTCTTTGAGACTTTCTCCGATTTCTTGTTCTCCTTACTCAGATTACTTTCTCCTCCTTCTTTTCTATATTGTATCTAGTATGAGGCACTTGGACCTACACACAGATAGTAATAGAGAAGCTAGAAAAGCTCTCCTTGAGAAGTCGACAGTCGGTCGGATAGGTTCTCAGACCTACCTTTAGAAAACGATCAGAGATTGCAAAAATACTCTGACGTATGTGTGAGATAATGCAGATAAATGCACAAACTAGAAGGGTAGAGTGTTGTGCTCCTGTCCCTATGCTTGTTTGTGTTTTGTGTGTGTTCCTTCACTCTTCTGTCCACCTCCTTCTTCTTGGTCTCTGTGTGAGAACAGCAAGAACGACAGAGAGTTTGTATCTGATGTCTCCTTGTGAGCACACAAATATGGATTGGGCTAGAGGGTACGAGACACCTGCTTGAGACCAATCAAATTATTTGTTTTGTGAAAGAGTTATGAGGGAGCTGTGTTGGAGTATTTGTTTTCGTCTGACGTCCCCGTGTGAGACAGGTCAGTGAAAATTCACTCTGTTGCCTGTGTGGCAAAGCAGAAAGAAATCACCCTAGTGATGTGGACTCCAAATGTAATGCCCCCAACGATAGCTCGTAAAAAGTCGGTAATACAACCAAACACAGTCCTCAAGAATGAGAATGATGTCTCGTTATATTAGCTCAGTGAAGCCAAAAAGGAAAACGGCAACAGACCAGGAATAAAATGGCATCAGGTCCAATCCGGACAAATAATACTGAAAAACAAGCTGGTGCACCTGTCACCAGGAAAAGGTACTTTTTACCGGCTATCCGGGGGGTGATGCCTACAA